>RJWJ010013270.1:0-40176 GCA_004363605.1 Indri indri
AGATATAGTTTCATTGGCAACGACAGACATGATGAGAAAAAGATTTATATGCAGCTTTCCAAGGCAGGTACTCCAAGCCAAGGAAGAAAACCGCATGGAGAGCAATGAGTGTCTTCAACTCTTCTAGAAAGGCCTACCTATCATCAAAAGGGTTGTCAATATGTTATTGATGACTGAAGGGAATGGGCAATTTAAACTTTGTGAAGGATCTTGTTAACACTCCCAGGTTAACATTTCTCCTTTCCTGGGTTGGCATTAGTATATTTAGTTTTCATGAAGGAAAAGTGAACAAGAGTTCACGTGGCCAGTGCATGTATCAGGAAGAATGCAGAGGCTTCCAGAAGGCTAAAGTCCTGATTCAAAGGTTGTCTGATGAACAAGGTGAGCAGAGGAAGATGGAAGAACATAAGATGTGGAGCATGGGTGTGATGAAGGAGAACTTAGTGATGATGAAGAGTTGAAAGTTGCCCCTGGAGCTCAGATACTGCCCTGTTACGATTTCTGCACTGGTGAGGCAGAAATCTGACTGCAATACAACCCATTTAAAACTTTACAGTGAAGTTTAACAGATATGGAATCTGATTCTTACTAATTTACTTGGTAAATGAAATTCTCTTTGTTTTACTATTCTTACTGAAATTAAATTGGCTTTATTTTGTAAAACTAAGATTTGTAAGCCACAGAATTTAAGTTGAAGAATAAAAGCTCGTCCTTAGCTCTTGAAAATACATCAGGATATCTCATAACACTAAGTAATGATGCTAATGCATCAGTTTTATAGCTCGAGTTTTCCTCTGAAGGATCTTTGAATGGATATTAGGTATATTTTATATCAGGCACTCTTAAGCTTTTGTGTTATGTTTCTAATCTTTCCTAGTATTTTCCAACAATTCTAAATGTTGGGCCAGTTTTATAAACATAGAAGGTTTATTTTTCTTTTCTATCCATTATGTTTTCTCTCATGAAGGATCTGAATTTAAATCTTCATAAAAGGTCTTTTGGCAAATTAGCTAACATTAAAATAGTTCATCTCTCTCACTGGAGAAGAGGAAAATCTCTCCCTGCAAAGGGTTCCTGTTGCAATGCTTACATGCAAAATGCCAAAATTCTCCTTACTAGATTAAAACAAGAAAACAAAACACGAAGATAGGGGACAAATGTGTAAATTAAAAGTATCTAAGATATGAGATGTTGTAAGATGACTGTATTTAGAAAAGTTTCAAAAAAGTTTAATGTATCAGACAAAAAAAGGGCGGGGAGAGAGTACGAATATTATGGTGACTGTATTAGTCTGGGTTCTCCAGAGATATATAAATAGAACCAGTACATAGATAGATAGGTAAGTAGGTAGGTAGGTAGAAGACAGACATTTATTGACTCACACAATTGTGGGGGCTTGCAAATCCGAAGTCTGTAGGGCAGACTGGAAATTCAGTTAAGAGTTGATGTTGCAGTCTCAAGTCTGAAATCTGCAGGGCAGGCCAGCAGGTGGGAAACTCACGCAGGATTTCTCCGTTGCAGTCCTGAGGCAGACTTGTGTCTTGGGGAAATGTCAGTCTTTGCTCTTAAGGCCCTTACCTGATTGGATGAGGCCCACCCACATTATGGAGGGTGATCTGCTTTACTTAAAGTCAACTGATTGTAAATGTTAATCACATCCACAAATGCCTTCACAGCAACATCTAGACTAGGGTTTGGCCAGACAACGGAGCACCATAGCCTAGCCACGCTGACACGCAAAATTAACCATCATAGTGACTGTTCTGATGAAAAGTTTTCACCATTCTTGAAGCAAGTAGAGGATAAATTGGTGTCTCCATTTCTCAGGCTGAAGTGGTAGAGAGAGTTTGCCAGAGCTATGAAACAGTTGCACAGACCATGAATGGCTTCGCTCGCCCCCAGCAAAGCCCCTCTGCTTTCACTGGTCATCTCACTATCCTCCCAGAGTGCACAGTTCCTCTCCTCTTAGGCGAGCTACAGACGCATCACGGACCCTGCTGGACTCTCATGCACACAGGCTACTTGAGAAAAGCAGATTCATACATCTTGATTTAAGAAATATTTCTCCTCTTTTCCCTAGTGATACTTGCCTCCAGTTTCCTTTGTCACCCGTTATTAATACGTTGAGAGAAGGCCAGAATCTGGGGAATTAGGAAAATAATTTTGGAAAGGGTGGTCTTGAGGGAAAAGAGTGCATTTGAATCCTTGATCTATGACTTCTGCCTGGGCTTGCCGCCTACTCTAACATAACTCTGGTACCTCTATGGCTGGGCAAAGGATCTTGGCTTAAGAAGGCAGCCATGTTTTTCTTCTATAGTTTATACCATAAAGTTCATATGCTATTAGTGGGAAAATGTTTCTTTTCCTTATAAACTCCAAGAGAAACTTTAAAAAAAATACAGTTTGTAGACTGAACCTGTATCTTGGTATTTTTCTAGAAGGTAAAATTACAGAAACTATTGTTGTTATTATCATTATTCTGAGAATTATAGATCTGAAGACTGGAAATGAACTCAGAGATCGTGCACATTTTTATGTCTTTGTTCAACGAATGATACGGAAGTGGAACATTACCTTAAGATTCTATAACAACTTTCCAGGGATCTACAAGGTTTGGTTCCAGAGATATGGTAAAGAAAAAGCAAGCATTAAGAAACATCTTTGTGGATGCTGCTTATTACATAATCATTCTTCATATTTTAAATCTTAAAAAGATAGTGTACAGAAAAGAAACATTGGTCTTCTAGAAACTGGAAAGAGCTCATGTATACATAAAGACAAAGAAGTGGAAACAAAGACGAGGCAGCTATAGGGAGGGGGCAATAGAAACAGGAAGAAAGGGGCTTTGGCAAAAGCAGCATGTACACGCACACACATGCACACGCACACATCATACGCACGCACACACGCAGAGGAGGAGGGGAATAAGAGTAAAGGAAAGATACAGACCAAAAGCCTGGATGACTCTCACGTGTGATTTGCCACAGTCACCTTTCTTTCCATGTTAAATGCTCTTGATAACCGTATAATAATATCCTATGTCAAATTGTGCAGCAGCATAATTCATAAAATAGTATATATGCTCCAAAGTCTTCAAAACTATTTTCACTTTAATAAAGTATATTTTAAATAAACTTTAATTAATATGCTATAATTGTACCTATTTATGGGGTACAATTTGATATTTTAATACATGTATATGTTGTATAATGATCAAATCAGGGTAGGCAGCATATCAATCACCTCATGCATTTCTCATTTCTTTGTGATGAGAATGTTTTAAAGCCTCTCGTGCAACTATTTTGTAGTGTACAATACCTTACTGTTAACCATAGTCACCCTACTGTGCACTAGAACACCAGAACTTATTGTTCCCTTCTTATTGTAATTTTGCACCTGTTAGCCATCCTCTCCCTATTCTCCCTCCACCCTCCCCTCCCCAGTCTCTGCTAACCATTGTTCCATGCTCTATTTCTATGATGTCAACATTTTTTTAAGATTCCATATGAGTGAGTGAGATAGAGAAATATGGTATTTCTCTTTTGGTGCCTGGCTCGTTTCATTCATTCATATTGTTGCAAGTGACAGAATTTCCCCCTCCTTTGTGGCTAAATAGTATTCTCTTCTGTATATATACCACAATTCTTTATCCAGTCATCCATTGATGGACACGTTGATTGATTCTATATCTTGACTATTGCAAATTGTGCTGCAATAAACATGGGAGTACAGATATCTCTTCAACATACAGACTTCATTTCCTTCGGACATATACCCAATAGTAAAATTGCTGGATCACATGGTGGTTCTATTTCTTAAGTTTTTGAGTAACCTCCCCACTGTTTTGCGTAATACCTGTACTAACAATTCATAATCCCACCAACAACGTGTAAGGGTTCCCTTTTCTCCACATCCTCACTAACACTTGTTTTCCTTTGCTTTTTTGACAATAGCCATTCTCACTGGAGTGAAGTGGTGTCTCACTGTGATTGTCACTTGCATTTCTCTGATGATTAGTGGTGTCGAGCATTTCTTCATATATCTGCTGGCCATTTGTATGTCTTCTTTTGAGAAATGTCTACGAAGATCTTTTATCCATTTTGTAATCATATTATTTGGTTTTTTGATGTTAAGTTGTTTAAGTTCCCAGTATTATATATTCTGGAGATTAACCCCTTGTCAGATGTGTAGTTTGCAAACTTTTTCTCTCACGCTGTAGGTTGTCTCTTCACTCTGTTGTTTCCTTTGCTTTGGTAGTTTGATGTAATTCCATTGTCTATATTTGCTTTTGTTGCCTGTTCTTTTGGGGTCTTATTTTAAAAAATCCTTGCCAGCCCAGTGTCATGAAGTGTTTCTCCTATGTTTTATTCTAGTAGTTTTATAGTTTTAGGTTTTACATTTAAGTTGTTAATTCATTTTGAGTTGATTTATTTATATGGTGAGAGATACCCACATTCTGCATGTGGCTATCCAATTTTCCCAGTGCCATTTACTGAAGAGACTGTCTTTTCCCCAATGTATATTCTTAGTACCCTTGCCAAAAATCAGTTGGTTGTAGCTGCAAGAATTTATTTCTGGACTCTCTATTCTCATGGGTGTATGTTTCTGTTTTTATGCCAATACTGTGCTGTTTTGATTACTATAGCTTTGTAATATGATTTGAAGTCAGGTACTATGATGCCTCCAGCTTTGTTCTTTTTGCTCAGCATTGCTTTGGCCATTCAGGGTCTGCTGTGGTTCCATATAAATTTTAGGATTTTTTTTTTCTATTTCTGTGAAGAATGTTATTGGTATTTTGATAGGAATTGCTTTAAATCTGTAGATTGCTTTGGGTAATATAGCCATTTTAACAATATTAATTCCTTCAATTTATGAACATAACATATCATTCCATTTATTTGTGTCCCCTTTAATTTATTCACCAGTGTTTTGTAGTTTTCAGTGTAGAGATCATTCACTTCTTTGGTTAAGTTTATTCCTAGGTATTTTAAATGATTTTTAAACTGAATTTCTATTTGCCATGACTGCAGGCAGTATCCAGCTTCAATCTTCCACTGAACATGATTCAGCTTTGATCTATTCTGTCATTTTTTATTCTGCCACTGTATAGCATCATTCAAAATGATGCCTAACAGACTCAGTTCCATTGTCCTCAGGTCTATAAGATTTATGGATTTGACAGTAGATTGCTTTAGGGGAACTCACTGGGACCATTTATAGCTTGTGCTATTAAAAAGGCATTTTTATTTCCAGAAAAAAATGAATATTTTACCCAAGAGTTTATAAGTTGAGTGTAAGTTTTTTATTTATCTAGCAGTTGTTGATTTGTGGTCTAGTGGGAAGGAATTCCTGGCAAATAGAATGCTTCCCCTGAAAAGAAAAGCTCAGCTTATATTCTTAGCCTGATCAGTGCTTGCCAAGAACTAGGCTAATGATATCTGTTGAAAATTTGACTTGACCATTGTGTAATGTGTGGACTAACAATGGAGATTATTACGACAGAGCTGTGCTGTGGTTTACTTAGCCTCCAACCTTTACTCCCTAATTATCGTTTCATTAAATCTCAAAAATAACTCTCAGTCAGAGTTCATTCCCCATTCATTTGGAGATTTGTTGGATGGTTTTAAGGTTCAAACAAACTCACGTGCAATAGGGAATACACTTGGTTCTAAAATCTGCCCTGTGGTCATTAGGGCTTTATCTTCATGCCGCCACAATCCTTCCTTTTTATGTCCTTTTTTCATGTGGACCTTCAGGTGGCTCCCCCTTTCCTCACATTTATGAATCAAATTGCTCTTGGAATCATTTTATAACTCCCGTGAGCACATTGTATACATAAGCTAGAATGTGGATGTGACATTTATCTCTTTATTCTTAGGAAAGTAAGTGATTCTGACTTTTATACCCACTGTTTCAGAGCTATTATACTAGTCACTGACATCAGCAGGCTGGCTCCTGTGTTGGGCACCTACAAAGAAGCTTCAGAGCTTGGTTTGATAAGGGACCAGCCTTCCCTAAGGTATACAGCACAGTATGGATTTTCAAGAAGTATTCATTTTTATTTATTATACTATCACATTTCTAATGCCAATCAAGTGCAAATTAATATGACCAGTGTGATGTGATCAATTTACAGAACATAGGAGAACACTAGACTTTGAGTAAAAAGTTAAAATTATGCAATATGAAAATGTGAGGCATTATTTTTATCATTTTTTTTTTAAAAGATTTCTTTAGAACAAGATCCTCAGACTTAAAGATTTGCTCATAGCCTGGCTGTGCACAAAGTATTTTGTAGAAGAGGAAGTTCTAAACTAAAAATTTAAAAGCAGATACAGATACTGGCTCTGTTGCTAACTAGAAAAAAATGATGGCTTTATACTATGATATTACTAGAAATTTTTAACTGATTATGTACATAGCTGTGAACAAAGTAATAGAAGCAATACAATTACAAACTCTGCATAGGTTAAAGTATTAGGAGTGCTCATTCTATTCTTCTTGAAATCTACATTTAGGTCAGTTTTTCTCCCAGAAGCATTCAGTCATTCAATAGCTATTTAATGAGCCCCTGTTAATTGCCAGAAATGGTGCTATGTGCTAAAACTCCAAAAATAAAATACACCAGCAATTAGCTCCAAATCTAGAAAGAAACTGATGTGTAGACAATTAACTGCAGTAGCGTGAGAGGTGCAAGAAAGAAGGTTTATGCAAGGCTGGAAGAGATAACCATTGCCAAAGGAAGTTTCATCAAAGGGCAACCTTTAAACTATGCCTTGTAGGATGAATAAGAGTTTTCAGAGCTGTGAAACAGCACTGCGAGCTTGGTATAACTGGCCCATGGGCTCCAAAAGCAGTAAGAGAAGTAGGAGATGACGGAGAGATGTAAAGGACCCAGATCGTCATTGCTTCTCGGCCTTTGGGCTAAGATCAAGTGTAGACAGGATCCAGATTGCAGAGGGCTTTGTGTATTTCTTAATTTACTTACCAGCTCTGTGACCTTGAGTGAGGCACAGTTACTGAACCACAGGTACTTCATTTGTCAGATGTCAAGTATGTCTGCTCGTACTCTTCCCAGTTGTTGTAAAGATTGGATTTTCACATGAGATAATGGATATGGAAGGACTCGATTATAATATGCAATCAGGGTTAAGATCACACATCTAGATCTGCCAGTGACTTCTGTACCCAGACAGTTCATGTGCTTTCAGGAGAACTCCCCCTCCTCACTCATGCTTAACCTCGAAAGAGCTTAAAACTCACATTTACTTTATCACATTGCACCGATTTATGCTGAGTAATATTATTGTTTGTCCAAACTGGGACATAATAAGTAAATATGCTTTCTCTATTGCTCTGATGGTGCCATATTCTAAGGGGGCAGAAAGAATTGTGGAATGTTAGACCTGAAAAGCAACTCAGAAAGTCTGTAATTCTACTCCCTCATCTGAGAGGTGAGGGGATGACACCCTGAGAAGTAAGTAATTCATCCAGGACCCCATCTCTAGCTAGTGGTGTCGCCAAGACTCCAGTGTAGGCCTCCTCACTCAGAGTCCAGTTCTCTTCCCACCACGTCCTGATGCCTCTGCATATGTCAAGTTGAACTGTGTGAAACTGCTGGCATCCAGCCATTTTTGACCTGAAGGAAATAACAATTCTTTCTGGTTTGATCTGATAGAAAGACTCATCCTGCTGGCCTGGCCGGTCCCCTGCTCAGATTCTGAGTAGAAGAATTTTTCCTTCCATGACCTCTGTTGGTGGAGAAGTGCTCTCTTCCCACTCAGAACTCTGCAAACTTAGGTTTAGAGAAATTCAAACTTTTCTAAAACTTCCACATCCATCATCGCATTGGATCCTTGTAACAATCTCAAGATGGAAGGGAAGAATCTCTGAAAGGAAAAATGTAAGATACCACCAAATTAATATTTTGGAAATGAATGTAAATTATTTCACACAGTAATAAAAAGAGTGAGAAATAAGCGATGCTAAGGGCAGATGATGCCCCTGGGTGTGGCACTTACTAGGCAGGCATGGGCCATCTGTGTGTGGTGCTGACGGCCACCTCCCCTTGCTGCCACAGCACCCTCATTAGTCTAGTAGGCAGCGCTGGGATACACTGCATTCGTGTCTTCTCACTAATGACAAATCAGGACTCTGTCCTAGACGATCTATTTAAATTACTGGATTGCTTAGGACATAGCAAGCCCTGGAGTCCCTGGCCCTAGAGTGTGGGAATCAAACATAGTCTTTACCTCCAATGGGAAAGAAAAGAAAATAGAGTGACATAAAAGTGGAGAAAGGGGTTCTCTAGTTCAGTACAGGAGAGCACTCGGTTGCTTTCTCTGGCCCTATCTAGCTTGTATCCAAAAAGGAGCAGGATTATTTTGATCTCTAAACAGGAAGTTGCTATATTACATTATATTTTTTCTGGAAGGAAGAGTTCGTTTGAACATCCTCCTTAAATTGTGTACTCTCCAGAGAAGGATGAAGGCACAATGTTTTCCACCTCACAGTTAGCCACCTGAGGCCCCAACTCCCAAGAAAGATGCCATGTGGTCATCCAATCAGTATATTTCTACCTCTTTGGGTGGTTTTATTTTATGTGAAAAGCAGCATGTGATGCCCCTGTTGAGGCATGCAAAAAAATGTAAAAAAAGCTTGTGGTCTTTGTTTTTTCACTCTGCTTCTACTGAAGAGCCCTGGGGTTTTTCGTTGTTGTTGTTGTTGTTTTGTGGGTTTTATTGGGGTCGGGGGTTGTTCGTTTGTTTGTTTGACAGAGTCTCACTCTGTCACCAGAGCTAGAGTGCCGTGGTGTCATCATAGCTCACTACGATGTCCAAATCCAGGGCTCAAGTGATCGTCTTCAGGCATTCACCTTCAGAGTAGCTGGCACTACAGGCACGCACAGCACCATGGCTGGCTAGTTTGGTTTTATTTTATTTTTATTTTTATGTATTTATTTATTTATTTTTGGTAGTGATGAGGCCCCATTATGTTACTCAGGCTGGTCTCAAACTCTTGGCCTCAAATGATCCTTCTGCTTTGGTCTTCCAAATTGCTGGGATTACAGGAGTGAGCCACTGTGTCCGCCTAAAGAGCTCTATTTTAAGAAGAAAAAGGCACAGAAAACTTACGTTGTTATACATAGCACTAACATGTTGGGTTTTTATTCTCCAAAATGGAAAGCCAAATATATCATCAAGACAGTTTGAGGGCATGTCCAAAAAGAATATGCCAAACTCCTCCTTGTAAACTGAATAAGAGCTAGACGCCTTGATATCTGCCATCCCCTCTGCCCCCACCCACCCACCATGTGAGCACAAAGGCCTCTGCCTCTGCCACCTGCTCCACATTTGCAAAAATTGCAGAAGTGGATTCGAGAGCATTGTCTGGGAGGGAGCATCTTGCCGCTTAGGAGCACACAACTGGAGAAAGGACTGCAGATATCTCATCTCTTTGCTATTCCTTAGGTTTTTTTCCCTCTTCTCTGAAAAGCCTGATGTGTAAGTTGCACAAAGTGCCTATTATTCCTCAAGAAGAGAATGGACATGAGCCTGTAGTGTTGGAAACCAAAAAAAAAAAAAAGGGCCACCTCTCCTTCTCATCTCTGGAACATGGGTGGTTGCAGCCTGAAGCACTGGGAGGGGATAATCAGGCAGGCTCATGGAACAGCAAATAGAAGTGAATTAAGCAAAAGCCTCAGAAATGGGAGTGGACAATCAAATGAAACAGCACCCTTGTTCAGGAAGGGGATGTGGACCCAACAAGACACAGTTTTGAAATTGTTACCCACAGCTCCAAGCACATGGGAGACAGCCATAGGAAGAAAATGGAGACCTCGCTGACATGCAATTTGGCTTTTTCCCTCACTTAATTTGCAAATTCCTCTATCTCAAGTTTTTTTCTTTTCCCTGAATTTATACCTCTATTGAAAAAAAAAAAAAAAACAAGACCATTGTATTTATAATCTGTCGACATGCAACTGGAGCTGTACGTGTTAAGTCACAATTGGGAGGAACACATTTTCTAGCAATGAGGCACTGTGAAGCATTTTCCAAATTACTATAATATTAACTGACATTAGGCAATGATTGTTAGTTATAGGCATTATTTCCAAATGCATGATGAGTAGGTGCTTATGAAATTCAAATACATTTTAAAAGTATATTATTAATATGATGTGAGCTGTAGAAGCTAAATGCTTATGACCATAAAACTATTCAAAAATGTCATGGATTGTTAGAAAACACAAGTATACATAACATTAAATTTTCATTTCCGTTATTAGGCACTTAAGATAGAATATGCTATTCAACTAAATTTTTTTCGGGTTCAAGGCCATAAACATTCAATGTTTGATAATGGCTGCCACTTCATCATTTGGTATTTGATTTTACTTATTTGGGTATTGGCATTTACTAAATGTATTTTCAAAATTTTCTTTAGTGGTATATAATCTCTTTTTTAAATTTTGAGCTTTTATTTTTAGTGTTAATTTTTAAATTATTGTATTTTTAAAAGAAGAGATTATATCAGAAACTGGAATTTAGTAAATAAATTACATCGAAATTAAATCTTCCTGAAAACAAAATTTGGAAAAAACACTTGATGTATTTTCCTCGTTTTTTAAATTTAATGGTAGACAATTATGAAAACATAAATGTCATTATGCCCTTCACATTTTGATAAGTTAGAAATTCCGCAGTTGAGTGTTTTTCTCTGTCATTACTCTAATAGTCACTTTCTGAGTCATTCCTATTCCAAAAATCACCTTTCTATTTCTCTTTACCTTACCATGCGGAGAATTTCCTCTTCCTGGCTGGTCCAGTCAGAGCCTATCCCTGACCTCTGTCTCTTTCTTCACCTCTCCTTGTTCTTTCTGTTTCTTTGTTGGCATACTGGACAGTGGCTGGCCCAGCACACAGTGGGCACTTGGTGCGTGTTGGTCCCTCTTCAGCCCCGTCTCCCACTGTGAGGTTATGTATTTTCCTCGGAGTTTGTTTTCCTTTCATTTCTTTTAGAACATTAGGACATCAATTTTATTCTGTGTAGATTTTTTTTTTTTTTTTTTTGAGACAGAGTCTCACTCTGTTGCCCGGGCTAGAGTGTCTGTGTAGTTTTTTAAACAACAGTTTATTCTCCCGTCTCATGGTGGAAAGAAATTTAATAATAATCGCTTAAGTTATAAAGATGACACTTGCCTTGCGCTCCCCTATATATTATAGAAGATCTCTCTCATACACAAAGCCTCATTTGTGCCTACTTTACCCCACTTCACAGTTGAGGGGACAGAAACTGAGGGTGTTGCCTATGGCCACATCTAATGTGTGAGAAGACAGAGCCTCGGGTCTTCCCATCTGCACCTGACAACCTGATGTTTCCACTTCCAAATGCTGCCTGAAAAGGTGTGATGGTAACTGAAACCCCACTAAATAGCTCTTCTCCCTGACTTTTAAACTCTGATTTTCCTACAGGAAAAATAGTAGTAATATACTTGATATTACATCCTTATGATTTTCCTCAGATTAATTTAGGCAATGCTCAGGCTGAATTCAATAGGGAGTGTTTGATTATCTATGCCAGATTCAAATCTAAAATGTTTCATCATTCTTCCATACAGAAGAAGTATGAGACATATGAAGATTTTTATCAGAGATCCGGTAAAATCCTTTCATTTCACCTGTACCTGTAGTTCTTAACTGGTGGTGATTTTTTGCCCCTAGGGGACATTTGGCAATGTGTGGAGACATTTTTGACTGCCACAGTTGGGGGTGTAGAGGGAGCAGGGAGGGACCGCTGGTGGTATCTAGTAGTCGAAGGTCAGGGAGGTTGCTGAGCATCCTACAACACGCAGGACAACCCCTCACGAAAGAATTACCCAGCCCAAAATGTCAATAGTACTGAGGTTGAACACTATGCGCTAGAGCATAACTAGACATGTGCAATAGCTATGACAGTTTGATTTAGCAAATAACAAAGCATCATTCTTTGACACGAAGGTTATGCTTATGCCTGAAAGTGTTCTTTTTTTACTTTCGGGTGATCATTTTATACTAGACTTTCACATTGTGAAAAACTAATTCAAGTGCCTCTTATTTTCTATTACGTTACTGATTTTGCCTTCACTGGCTTCCGAATGCAACTGTCCCCAAAGTTTAGTTCTTGGTCCTCTTTTTCTATAGTTTCTCCCTCATCAAAGGAGAAAGTCAGCTACACAAAGTCCTTGACTTACATAAATTGGGCATTCATACAATCCAGAATCTGCACTTTTATTTATTATACATTAAGCCACCTGGCAGGCATGGAATGCAATTGTTAATGTATCACCTGGCTGACTGCCTGCTGCTGGGTCTGAGGAAGCTGAGTTGCTCCCAACTGACCTGCGGGGACACAGCCAAACCCTGGACAAGGATCCCTCTGGCCCCCATCTGGAGGGACCACCGTCACATCCCCCCACCCCCACACCCCTCAGAATTCTCTGACTTCAGAAGCCAGGGAGCCTATAACTGACCCTCACCCATGGAGCTCCTATCTTAGGAGGGGTTCCCTGGCCCAGGCCAGCCTCTCCCTTCCAGATATTCCACTTCCTTCCCCTCTCCCTACACTGCCCTGAGAGGAACTCCCCTGAGAGCAGTGCCCGGCAAAATACAAAGATGATATAATATGTATTTAGCTCTCTATTGTTCAACTTTCAGAAATTTGACTTTAAAACTCTCCTTCAGAGACTTCCTGTATCATAATTCCTCCCAAATTTATATTTTTTGCCTTGCCCGTCCCCAGACCTTTGTATAATATACCCAAATATCTGATGAACTTCTCCACTTGGTCTTCTTACAATCACTTCAAAGATAAATCTAAAACCAAACTCCCAGGCCATCCTCCCTCTTGACTTCTCTGTATTGGCTGTTATTATGTGTATACTATTAATGGTATACTAATGTCTACACAACTCCTTCAGCTGCCCAATTTGAGCTGTATGAGTCATTTTTCACAGTCTTCATCAGTTGTTCTAGTCGCCCCTTACATCCTGTGGATTCTTCCTTATGTTCCCTTTCCCCTTTCTCCATTAGTTCAACAGGGAAAGATCAACTCACAATTAAGGCAGATGAATAAGGGGAAGAGGTTTATTTACCAAGCACATGGGGAGAATCACAGAGTGATTACCCAGCATCCCAGTGGGATCCAGATATTTTTATACATGCCTTTTAGAGGGAAGGGGGAGATGAGAAGCATAGGTAACTCTGATTAGGGGCAATAAATGGTTGCTAGGGAGGATGAACAGGTACTTGGGAGAATGAATGCATAGGGGATAACAGATTGACTTATAAATTAACCTGAGAGACAGGTATTATGTTTAAAATGATTTGGCCCAGGTCTGGGTGCATTCTTGATTTTCTTTTCTGCAATACATTGAGATAACAGGGAAGGGAAGAGAAGGGAAGTCCACTGTTCTGATGAGTCCATCCCGTCACGCGGTTATAGAGAAAGCCTCTTCCAAGGGCCTGTTAATCTAAGGGCCTTTAATTCAAAATACTCTTTATACCAAGGGGTCATATTTTGGGGTGAAATTTCCTGAGCTCCTTTAGTTAATTTCTCTCTAACCACCCTCTCCCTTTCCACTGTCACTGCTTAACACTTAAGCTCTTATTGTCTCATGAAGCCTGTCAACATCCTCTCCGAAGAAACTACACCTAACATGTCTTGTGATCCACAACCCTTAGTAAAATCTTTAGCACTATGCCTGATGTATGGTTTGACTTCAGAGTAATTACAGAATGTGTAAATGAGCAAGTGAAGGATTCCCTGTACCTAATCAAAAATATCGATTTGTGCTTATTTTCTCCTGACTTTCCATTAAAATGTGTGCCTTGATACCCACATAACCTTAATGTGCCCAGTTCCTTGAGTGCCTATTGTGAGCCAGGCCTTATGCTAATTATTTTCACCTTCATTATCCAATGTATTCCTTTCCTTTGTGACCTCAACTAAGACAAAAACAAGCTCATTGGTGTATCAATGGTATCAATCAAATTTCTTAGTTGCAAACCTACTGTAGCTATTTAAGCCAAAAATAAATTCATTATGGCATAGCAGTAAGTTTTGGTAGTATCTCCAGGAGGCCAGAGAGATAGAATGACAGGTTATGCAGCTAGAGAGGAGGCCACAGCACTACATGGACTGCCATTGCCACTAGGCACAGACACCACGGCTTGACAGCTGTCCCTGGACACCAGACCTCTGCTAACCACACTCATGAGGACCAGATGTCTCCAGTGCAACCCTCACCAAGACATGGACTCCACGTAGTGCCTGCAGCCTCACAGTCCACACTTCCAAGTCAAAGTCTCAAGCTACTAGCAGAGCCCAGGTGACATGATTATGCCCTTGCTGTAAGAAAGGCTACAAAATATTTTTTGGCTTTTTCCTATAGGTGGTGGGACTCGACAAATGTCAAATTCTCCAAACATGGAAAGGAAGTTCAAAAGCTGCTGAATAGTCCAAAAACAAAATCATGTTAACTATTAATACACTGCTATAATGAATGAACACTACTGGCATGAAAAAGCTAGTGCACCTTCTTAAATACTGACTGATAGATAAGGAATGCAAAGGGCTTCAGAAGGGACTAGAGCCCAAGTAGGCAATTGGTCATGACAGGATATTGACGAGTTTTTAAATATAGACATTTATTTTGTGCTTGTTCTTCCCTCTGCCTGGAATATTCTTCTCCCTAGTCTCTAATCAACTAACACCCCTTGAAAAGTCTTTGCTAAGCACTCTATAATCAGTCATCACTTCTTATTATCCCAGTCGTGCTTTATCCACATACCTTAATTATTTTTCTTCGTAGCACTTTTTACCACCAACCAAATTATACATTACTTGTTCTTTTGCCCCACAGGAAAGTAAGCTCCATGAGAACAGGGATTTTGTTGCTTTCATTGTTCTATTCTCAATACTTAGAAGAGTGGAGAGCATATAGCAAATGCTCAATAAATATTTGCAGAATAATTGAATGGATAGCTTAATTTGTTAATTGTAAGTTTTCATGAGTCATTCTTCAGAAACCTAGACTATAACTTAGATAGATCTGCAAGAGAACTCTAGAGTGCATTAACATATTTTTTATTATAATTATCAAACTCAGGAAACTGAAAGGATACCTGGAATGTTTTTAGATTATCAGGATGACTCTTTTTGTGGTAAATGCATTTAAGTAATTTGACAATCAGAAAATCTTACACTTTTAGATAAATATGTTTTCTACGCATGACTTGAAAATTTAGATATATGAAATATGATCTTTAATTCTCCACTCTTCCTGGAACACAGGTTAACATTAAGAATTTCCTTTCTTTCCTTAAGTACATGATTATTATATTAACTAAGTCATTTTGGTTAATATCAGTAAGGAAACACTTAATTTATTCATTAGTCTGGAAACCTATATATATCTAAATACATACATAAGCAGTTTTCTTTGCTTAGCATGGTGTTTAAGTAGTTGATAGGTGGGCTGAAGAGTTTCCATGAATCCTCTGGAATTGTATGTAAAAGCTGGTAAATATTAATACCTGTATGTGTATTTAAGGGGAGCGGTTTACTACCATGTGCCCAAAGACATCTGTGATCCTGAAAGTTTTAGACTATCCTGTGTGTAAATGACCACACGTAGTTGAGCAGAAGGTAAAATGTTTAGAGCCAAGTGCCAGTAAGAAAGTTCCATTGTGCTTATAAATACCTAGTTCTTACTGGTCCTAGAAGTCTCAAAGGTCTTTGCACAGAATTAGAGAGTTAGTAGAATTATTTGGTGAGAGAAAACAAGAGCGTTCAATGGGAATCATAGCATACGAATTTTTTCGTTCACAAAAACTCTTTGAAGAAGAAATGTATGTTAATTGCTGTGGGCTTTGAATAATAAGTTATTTTATTTATTTGATGAGGCTAGAAAAGGTTTGAAAACTTAGCACACTTAAAGTGACTTTCTAAAGCACTTAAATTAATAAAAAGTACTATCTTCAGGTTATTATTTGCGGATGATTACTCTAAGACTCTTAGGATTTTTCTTGTACTAGGGCTGTACTGCAAATTTTAGTTCTTTCAGGTGACAACTGTTTAATAAAATAATATTCCAAGAATTAAAACTTTGCTCCTGTACCATGGCATACTTGGAGGTGTTACAGGAAAAGCAAACGATACACAACTCTCCCGTAACTGATCTAGTAATGCATCAAATGAGATACATGTTTGGAAAGGAAACAGCTTATGTTGGAATCAGGCCAAAAAACAGGACATGAGGATAGTTGCGAATCCATTCTAAGGTGGTCTCGTCATGTCTTAGAGACAGCACATTTTACTAAAGAATGCTGTGCCGCTAATTTTCGAGAACATATCATGCACTTGTCTCCTTAACTCTGCTTCCCCCGAATCTGCCTTCTTCTCCCTCCGCAGTAAAATGGCCTCAAGTCTAGTCCTCCCGGGAAGTCTTCCTTGTGCTCATTTTGCTCCTTTCATTCCTACCCGTAATCATATTGCCCTTGTGTTGTAATTTAACAGTTTCAAACGTGCATGTGGTTTTTTCTGCTTGGATTGGAGACTCCTAGAGGGCAGCGGCCACACTAAGGAAATAAAAATGTATAGATACTATCTCTACTATTTAGAATGACTTTTATTTAAAGATAGCATTACAATAACACAACTTTCCTGAATGTTTATCTATTTCTGAAACTGGCATTTGTGATCGTAGATCCTTCAGGATTTAAGCATTATGTACTAGGTCAACCCTTAGTACATATATAATTGGAATTTAATTGGAATAAAATTACATAGGACAAGGAGTGGGTATTTGCAATCAGTCTGTAGCATATAATCAATACACCAGGGGCCATTAATTTCTGATTTTGGTTGCTTTCTAGAGAAAGGGAAAGAGAAAATACCTTAAAGGAAACTCTCTTCAGCTCTATCACCACTTAGTTATTTTGATTTTCATAATCAATCTTCTTTCTTTTGTGGCACCCTGCCAGTGCATGTACTTCCTACATTTTGGCCATTTTAGGCCAAAGCCCCATCAAGTTGTTTCCTAGATAATTACTTCTCTATTTCTGCTGTTGATTTTATTTTGCAATATCAATGAATATAGCTTTAAAGCATATACAGATGAATTTCACCTTCTTGGATTCTTCTAGAACAAGAAACAATTTTTGCCAGCCTCTTCCTCCTCACATCTTGGTTTAAAATATCTTCCCTTTAAGTGTGTCGATACACAAAATAGTTCTTATTTAGCCAGACCATGTTTATCTTCCTCCAGAACTGAATTGCTGTAGCACCTAACAGCAAGCATGTGCTTGCAGAAAGCACTGGCTTGGCCTAAGACGTCAGGCTGCAGTGACTGAGCAGCTCATGCTTGAAGGGGATGATGCTTTCACATTTACTTATCTCACTCAAGGGCTAGGCGTACTAAAATTATAGCAAAATGAATAACAATAGTGTTGCTGGCTATGGGTGCAGAC
This sequence comes from Indri indri, assembly GCA_004363605.1. Lineage (NCBI taxonomy): Eukaryota > Metazoa > Chordata > Mammalia > Primates > Indriidae > Indri > Indri indri. The sequence goes on from RJWJ010013270.1 coordinate 17,511, forward strand.
AAGGAGCAGACAGATTGCAAAGAAATCTGAAATGTGACAGGAAACTACTTTGAAAATCAAAATATTATAAGAAAAGTGGAGTTCACAGTCCTGAAAAAGGCTGTTCCTATGATACTAACCACAGGAATTTTAAAAAATACACATTAAGCAGTCCGTAGTGAAAGGAAAGTCATAAGAAGCAATAGAGCCTAGCATAAATCAAGTCTATACACTTTTGAAACCATAATGATAATAACTCACATTTATTAAGCACCTAATTTGTGCCAGGCACTTTGTGGTATTGTTTTCTTTGATTCCCACAACAGTTCTATAGAGCACATAATGCTATAATCACATTTATGGATAAGAAAACTAAAGCTCCGTGATTTTCTCACGATCCCATGACTGGTAGGTGGCGGAGCCAGAATATGCACCTGTACCCATCTGGCTCAAGAGTCTATGCTCTTAACCCACAAATTACAGATTAGCCATGTTTGCACTGTGGAAGTGTTTCTGTTTCTAATTGTCAAATCTTTTTTATTATTCATGTTTTGATTCAGAGGGTCTGACCTGCAATGGATTTTGTTCAGTTTCCTTTTGAATTGTTTGAATTGGATTGGTCCAGGATTTGTAAAAGCGGCAACTCAGAGTCAAAGGCAGAGCACTGAACTAGGAGTCTGCAAAACTGGGGTTTTGTCTCGCCCCGCCAGTAACCTGTGTGGTGTCTGGTATCTTTATCAACCCATCAGCTGAAACTGAGTCATAAAGAGTCCTATTTCAACATCCTCTCACGAGTGATCATTTGTGGCAACCACTCCCCAACTGAGGAAGACCCGCTCTTTCTTCCGATTCACACACATCACACAGCCACAATAAGAGGCCACGCTGACCATCCACAAAGAGGCCAGTGGCTCGGTGTGGACAAGAAGAAATCGGATACAGCCCTTAGATCCTTGTCTGTTGCCCTCTATTTGGGTAGTTTTTAAACATTTAAGCATGTGAATTCGATGCACCGTACTAGGTCCTGATAGTGATAAAATAAGTAAAGATAATGTGGGCACTTTCTTCAAGAAACTTCTAGAATAATATGAGATCAAATAATACAAAAGAATAAGTCACGGGGCAGAAGAAGAAGTGGAGGGGGGAGGCAGAGAGAGAAGTGAACAAGAGAGGCAGGAGGAAAGGAGGGAGGTGTGAGTATGAGCTGAATTTAAAACTACTGAGCTCTGGCTCTTCCGGTACATATGGCCCTTTATGAATAGGAGGCATCTGGCTCCTTCCACATTAATCAGGGGACTAGGATTCAAGATGATGCTCATGCCATTCTCTAGAAAAGTAAGAACTTTTCCTCTCTCCACCAAAAAAATAGAAAAAGAAAGAGAGAGAGAATATTTTGAAACCACTGGCATCAGAAGCAAAATGTACACCCTGATCGTTGAATTTTTCCATCAAATACTCCACCTGATTCCTCCTTTACCCCTGTCAATCACAGGAGGAAATAAACTAACAAATCAGCCTTTCCACCTAAACTGGGCTTGGATTTCTTTGGAGAAAGAATACTACATCGTGGATGAAGTTTCAACATTCCTAGAGGTGACCCTCACACGCAGAGGATACCTTGGAGAAACATCCTTTATCAGTAAGTAACTTTGGATTGGTTGTTGGTGAAAAGTCATGGAAACATGAAATATAGGCTTAAAAATAATTATAAGAAAGATTGAAAGAGAATCAACAACTGGCTTGGGAGTGGTGCTCATGACATTCTCAAAAATGTGACACAACACACGCGAAAAAATTATGTGTGAGATGGTGCTGTGGTTTTTGCTCCGTGAGAGTTATGGGCTTAGATATATACCAATTTTTTATCCTCCTTCCCTTGTTTTCCTCTTTCAGGCAAGTTGCATTCTTTCTCTCTTTTATAATTCAAAGGACTCCAGAAAAATTAAGATGTTTCATAGCTATCCCATAATCCCCAAGTCGATTACCTTCAAAGTTATTTGCAAGCATATATTAGTAGGCTTAGTTCTAGCTATTTCTTTTGAAAAATTATTTATGAGTACATGATGCATTATTGTGTTTAGTTCTAGCTACTTATTTTGATTATGTATAATTGTTTTAACCCTTCAGTTGGGTTATAAATTCCTTGAGGACAACACACAGTGTCAAATTTGTCTGTGTTCTACAAGGACCTAGTACAGAAATATGTCTCCTTGGATTAGGCACATATGTAATGCCTGCATAATATATCTCATTATCATCATTAATAATTAACAATATGGTTCTAATAGTGCATCACATTTTCACAACATCTTTAGCTGCCAGAGCATTCAGAGATTATTTTGCCTTTATTTTCATAACCTATTGAGAAGACAGATAGGGATCTATTACCTTCATTTTACAAATGAGCATTCTGTTTCCCAGACATGCAGGATTCCACTCGAGTCCGGCCAACATACCAAAACTGTTGGCAAGAAGCCAGGGAAAAACTGGGCTGGAGAGAAAACAAGCAATCAAGCACAGGCAGGCTTTTCCCCAGTCTCCCTCTGGGCTTGAGGCTTCTGCAATAAGACTGTTCTTTGGAGAGAAAAGGTCAGCCCAAGAGCAACCTGACTTCTGGGTGGCCCTCAGCCTCAGTCTACACCCCAGGGAACATCAACACATGGCAGGACTGGCTGCCAGGAACTTCAGCTGAAATATGCCTCTTTTCTCTTGCAGGGCTCTGCCTCAGCAATTCTCTATCTCGAGGCTTTCTTGTGAGGTTGGGTTAACATATCAAGAAGTATTTTCATATCCTGGCTTAAGAAAAAAAAGGCCATTTGATGGTTTGCAGACTAACTGAAGCCCTCAGAAGACCTCTGGCCTCCCCGTGTAAAACAGCACCTCTGCCACGCTTTCTATCCTTGCACCCTGCTTCATGGGTTTTCACAGCACTTAGCCATCCTCGGCATGTAGCATGAGTCTCTTTGTCTGTCTTCCCCTGTAGATTTCCAGCTCCACAAGACCAGGAACTACATCTTGGGTTATGTCCGACCCCAAGAACAGTGTGGGGCATATAGTAGTCACCAATCTTTGTTGTTAAGTGAATGACAATCAGCCTTCTATTCTATGCAATACTACTTAAGACCACATCAACACCACAGAATGGAACCTCTAAAATATCTTACTATGTTGCTCCAGAAAAGTCTTCATAATACCTTCATCCCAACCCATAGTAACAGCCAAAGGACAGGATCTAGAAGAAAAAAGAAACAAAACTGTGGAGTTTGACTCTCACTCTGTTTCTTACTTTTTCTTTGTAATATTAAAAAGAGCTTCAGATTCCTCATGTGTCAATTATCCACCTCAAGGTGTGCTTCTGGATTATTTGTAATAACGGTTGTAAATCAGTCTGGCATGGTCCTTGGCCCACAGTAGATGATCAATAAATGGCAACTAGCATTATTAACCCATGACACTCATCAAACAGAATTGAAACCGCCTGTTCATCTGTTTATCTCCCCACCAAATGAAAACCTCTTGAGGGTAGTGGCTGCTGCACCTAATTCTGTGTGACATCCTCAGCACCCAGCACAGAGATGATACTCACCAAATTTTAAGTAAACAGTCACAAGCCTGCTTCATTCCTTCAGCAGCGCCACCCAGCTCTACACAAGCTCCAGCTGAGGATGTCACTCACCCTTCCTTATGTTTTCCCCTTCCAACATGTGGCCAAAGGAGGGTCTTCCTAAATATTGGACGCTCACCCTTAGTTAGCAAACTAATATGAATGCAGGCTTTCTTCAGCAGTTTTGCAAAGACAACATTAACCATCCCACCTTAGAAATTATTTTCATGCTTTACAGCTTTGAGTATCTTTTACAAGCTTTCAGCTTCTTTGAGAATGAGGCCAAGGACTTACACAAGGGACTATTAATCTCATTTTATGTCAAGTTTTCACCATAGCTGGTGTCAGATCATAATATTTGATTTTGCACATTACATGAGGGCAGAATGTAACCCTTACAGTGAGACCTACAGGGGTGAGGCATGAGTACTCTTGCTTCATTGACCCTTCATTGATATGTTAAAATCAAAACTAAATAATACTAGAATGTTGCTTGAATATTTTGGGTTGAGGGGAGATCTATTATACTTAGTCTTAATGGGGTAGCACCTTTCACAGTTATGTCTCACATTGGGTATTTTTAACATTATTTTGTTGTCCTTGTAGTCTCTTCAGAATTCCTGTTTCCTAACAGAGCTCAAATCTATCCCCACTCTCCATTTCCACCAATGCTGCACTAAATTGCCTGAAAAATTACCATGAATTCTCTCACGATCAAAAACCAGCCACCATGAGTAAGGATCTGCATGAGAAAGCAACCTACAGGGTCATTGTTTCAAAGACTGTAGAAATTGCAATTATCAGATACAAAATGTTCACTCAAAAATATTTATTGAGTACCTACTATGTGCTAGGCATTGTCCTAATCCCCAGGAATTCACAGTGAACAAAACAGCCAAAGATCTCTACTTCCATAGAGTTCATATTCTAGTATCTCTCTCTTTAGACTGTGAGCTTTCTGGGGGATGGGATGATTTCTTGCTAACCTCTGAATCCCCAGCGCCTGGTAGATTTGGCACACCAGAGGCCCTCAGTGAACATTTGCTGGAATAAGTAAGTTAACGATTGTTCTCTGTTCTCTTCTTTCTGTCTGTCACTCGTCCTTCCCTACTTTCCTCTCATTTCGCTTCTGCTCACTTACTACATACACTCTCTTAGCCAAGAAGGTCACTTACAAGGGTCTTTAAGGAGCATTAAAAGAAACGATTTCTATGTTATCTACTTTCATCAACAATAGGAACTACTTTGAAAGGAGAATATTTCTTTAGTCACTTGCCTTTAAACTTAACCGTTTCCTGATTTTTATTCAGGCATTGGAACCAAAGATGAAACTGCAAAAAAAGATAAAGATTTTAAAGGAAAGACCAACAAACAGGTCCAATTCCATCCTGGACAGACCACAGCCACATGGAGAGTGAGAATTATATCTGACAGTGAATACGAGACTTCAGAGACCTTCCAGATCATTCTGTTGGAACCTGTCATGGCTGCACTGGAGTTTCCAGAAATGGCAACAGTTGAAATTGTAGACCCTGACGATGGTATGTGACACTGATTGATACGCCTTATTAGCCCTCACAGGCTCGTGGGTACATTCCATGTAACCATACTTCCCTCGGGCTCCGTAGCCACTAGATGCGTTCATGTGCATTAGGATTTAAAGCGAAGGAAATCACTTTAAGACAATAATTTTTCATTTGCTCTTAGGATTTTGGAAAAAGAGTTTGGTAGATTAAAATAGAGAGGATCTTTATCAGCGTTCCTTTTACACATAAACAAGTCCTCGCTGTAAGCTTTCTGCACACCACAGGTGTGGACCAGCACTGCCTCCACGTGGCTGATCCTCAGGGCTCATTCCAGGCCCACCATCACAGGCTTCTAGGAGCCCTGCAGCCTACACACCAGATCAAAAGGGGACCTAGGGATCCATTGTCCTAGATGACTGCTGGGTACCAACCAAACCATTAGTTTTAACTCATGTTCCAGGAGGTTCTAGTGTTGTACACATCATATTCTTGAATTCATTGGTTTGTTTTATGCATTCATTCATTTAGCAAATATTTCCCCTGAGAAATTAAAAAGAAAAAAATTTCTAACCAGTAATCATGCTATTTGCTGCCCCTTTTAATGAAAGTAGAAGAATATTTCTTAAAAGGGGATTTTAGTATTCATCTTTGGATTTTAATTAGACACGCTGAGTATCACGGAAGTGGAAAGAATTCATGTAGCGTCTGGAAGTGCATAGCTTACAAGCATCTGGAGAAGGCCTTACGTTCCACAGAACTCTGAAGAATGCCCTGTACTGGCATGTCCCAAACTGCATAAGAGCACATTGGTGTAATCGAATGTCTACACGGGGATGGAAAGATTTTCATGGTCAAATAAGTCTAGAAACCATGTCGACCTTCATCTCTCTTTTGAAGCATCATAATTCACATTAGCATATTAAGGATTATGAGAAACTCTTCTATAAAGACACCTATTTAACTTTGTTTTACCCAGTTTTCCCAAACTGGACCATGGACTTCTTTTTTGTCATACCCAAGGAATGTCCTTTAAAAATTGCTGCATTCCAGTTTTTTCGAAGCACAATTTGAGAAATACTCTTACATGCTCTGCATTTGGGCAGATACAAAAGAAGTAGAAAACACCACCCCCACCACCCAACAAACAAGATATCAGATGGGTGTTGTTGATAGTGACACTGAGATACATGACTCAGTTATGAAGTGAATATAAAACACATGGGACAAACAGCGAGAGTTCTGAGAGAAGAATGTCGAGAGATCTTCATGGTCCCAAGCAAGCAAGGTTTGAGTTGAATCTTGAAGAGTGAATGGGATTTTGATTAGAAGAGCAGACAAGAGCAGGCTTTCTAGACTGGGAAAATAGAGGACATGCCTAAATAACAGTCCTTTTGTAACATTTTTTCACATGACCTTTATAACTTTAACTTAGTTTCAGTTTCTTCCATGATGCTAACTTTTTGTCAAGATAGTAGACTGTCAGAGCGGGTGAAGTGGAGGAAAGAAAATTATCACTGGTCCTTTTCCCCTGTAACTCAGAACCAGTGTTTTCCTAGGTCTTGATACTAGTATCTGCTGAAAGTAATTTGGGCAGGAAAGTAAAGACGAAAAAAGTTAATACATGATAACTCGATAATTTAACATCAATTTCTGAATTATCACTTAGTAATAGTTCCTAAAGAAAAACAAATGACCTCTTACAATATTTTCCCTTCTTGCTTGCATCAATTCAGTCTCAGAATCCATGCTCCTACTTTTTGGTATGTCAGTGAGGAAGAATTTATTCTTCTAGTTCTTCTTTCTTTCCCAAACAATGTTTTTTGTCTTTTTTTTTAATACAATGCCCTCACATTATTGTCTGAGAATGCTGATGATGAACACTTCGATCAGGTAGCAAGGGCAGGCAATGCCTTGGCAGATGGAAACTGTAACGGTGGGGCCTTGAGAACCCCATCAATGAGGAGGGACAAACTCTTTTACAATTTTATGTTTTAAACAAACACACATATTTTAATTGCACAACGCATGCTTAATGGAAAGGCTTGGAAAACATTAAAAATCCCAAAGAAAAATAGTACACATAATTCCATCAACAAGACATGACCAATATTCATATTGATATTTCAGTGAATGTGTTGATAATATGTAGGGATATGCATACACACACATATGCAAACACACACATGCATATGTACACAACTCAGTACATTTCAGCAGGAATGTTTTTTTAAAAATTGAGGACAGGTCCTGTAGCTTATTTTTCTCAACCTATTAAATGACCAGCACAGTGTCTTACACACAGTGTCTGCTCAATAAATATTGAATACATTGTTTGTTGAATAAAGCAAGAAAATATTTTTCATTAATAAATTAGATTACCTGATGGTTAATAGCATTAAAAAAAAAAAGAGAGAGAAAGTCAAAGTAAAACAAGGACCAAAATAAGTAATCTCTATTTAGAAGACCTAAAATTTGACCTGGGGGAAAAAAAAAAGACACAGAATTGCTGCAAGATTTCTTTCCATTTTAATGCTGGCTATCCTTTTTAACCTTTCGTAAAGGATCTCCTAAACCCAATTCCACTGCCTCTTCAGTCCCACTTAATAATAAATTATATTTCCCATTTTCACTATCTTTCATATAGTTAATCATGTTGGAAAATGTAGGGGTCAAAGACTATGCATATTTCTGCACCGATCAAATCTAAATCTTGCTGAAAAGTCTTCTGTTGATCTTTTCTAGAATCAACAGTCTATATTGCAGAGGCGGAATACAAAATACAGGAGGATGTTGGGGAGCTTTTGATTCCAGTAAGACGGTCTGGAGATGCAAGCCAGGAACTCATGGTCATTTGCTCTACACATCAAGGTATGAGGCTCTCTGGGGTCCTTGCATGCAGGAGTAAGATGATTAGAAAGGGACTGGCGAGGTTGGGAGTAGCAGGGAGGTGAGCAAAGCCGAGGAGAGGTGCGGAGACACCTTCACCACCCACGCCCGCTGCTGCCCTCTGCTGGCCCCGCACAGGTGCCCTAACTCCTCTGAGCTGGGCTCCTCAACCAGGGATAAAATTGCATTCAAAATTGGGATGAAAACATCAGATCTAATGACCTCACAAAGTTTTGTGAGGATGGAATGAGCCATTTATGTGAAAATAACTTATGTACGCTAACGGGAAATATAAGTAAGGGACTCTTATTTTTAATATTCAGCATTGCCTCTGGGCAATATTGCGAAATAGTCTGTATATTTTATTCAGTCTTTCTTCTTCTCTTCCCTTCCCATCTCTCAATTACAAATGCTCCCCAACCATGGGCCCAAGTGTCCTCACACCCCAAAACAGGGTTCCATTCTCTCTGACCTCTCCACTTCTATACAGCCAAAATTTAGCTGTTCTGTGTCCTGCCCCCTCAAGGTCATGTTCACTAATTCATTTGTAACTGTGCAAAAAACAACAATTATGGAAATAAATGAAGAACACCTAAATGAGAACCAAAATGGCTATTTATCCAGAGCTTGCTATAGAAAGGAAGTCAGCCACCATCACTTGCATTTGGCAGAGACTCAAATGCGGGCAGAGGAGTGGGAAAGCTTTATAGTGGGAAAAGGGAAGGTACCAGGTATGCCCTGACAGGAAGTTGCAGGCATGGGGAGCTGCAGGCAGGCTCAGTAGATGCAGGCTTCCTGTGACATTGGTCAGGACAGCGTATTTGGCTTTGTCTGGTTCTAACTTTCTAAGTTAGAAGTGGGAGCAAAAACTAGGGAAGCTGGCAGTTATTGATTAAGTACTGACCATCCAATTGCTGGTTGCTACCGGGGTTTTGGCTTGGCCTCCTGGACTAATTGCTACAGATTGTGGGTCAGAGTTCTGTTTGTATACATGGTCTGGCCATTGTCCATTCATATATTCAGTCTCTCCAAATCTACGCTCCTATTTTTTGATATGTCAGTGAAGAAGAATTTATTCCTCCAGCTTTTCTTCTCTCCCAGACAATTTTTTTAATACGGTACCCCCACATCATTGTCTGAGACTACTGACGATGGACATTTCATCAGGTAGCAAGGTAGGCGGTGCCTCGGCAGATGGAAACTTGAATGGTGAGGACTTGAGACCCCCATCAAAGCACAGCATAAAACTAGCCACCTCCTTCACTTATCTGTAACTGTGTTTGGCATTTGTTAATTAGTAATAGTATACAAAGGATGAATCTGCTTTCCATTCAACTGTTCACTTTACACATGAAAATAAGTGTTAAACATTTATCTTCACGAGACTTCTAGAGGTTTAAATAACCAAATTGACCTCTCATCCTCTGAGATATTTAAGTATACCTGGAGAGCAAGTGAAGACAAATACCACAATGGCACTGGCTGTAAGTATAAGATGTACAATTTTCACTCTCTTATAATTCCACGAAGAGGTATGAGAGAGTCAGGGTGCTACCATGCTTATGGTGGTTTAGTGCTCCAGGGAGGGACCCTGACCCTTTTATAATTTTTTTTTTTAACCCTGAACAGCCTTTTATGTGTAGAATCAAGGGTCCAGGCTCAGGTCTGAGCAGTCTGAGTTGTGTGGCCACTACACGGGGGGTTGTCTGGGAATGCCAGCTTTACATCTGGAACGGTATAGGAAGTTAGATCCCACAGGGGAATCCTACGAGAAGCTAAATTTGGATGTAGCCCTCCTAATTGCGTGGAGGTACCCCTCATTCTAGCTGTCTCCCTGAAGACACTCTGAGCTTCCCGGATCATTTGGCTTGTCCTTCCACAGCATGGCTCTTTCCAGAGGCAGAGGGATGGGTGGACCCTTAGCGGACCCTTCCAGCTTAGCAATTACATGTGACCTACCAAACTGGGCTGTTTACTACCCCATTTCTCACTATCAGACACTCTGGTTGTGGACAGAGAATATGCCACTGGTACCAGAAGAAGCCCGGTTTGAAGCCCAGAGCAAAGCATGAGTGCACTTTCTACAGGAGCAGGTCTGCCCGGCCTCAGCCACAGCCCTGGCTCCTGGGCTCTTACTCACTGCAAGACCCAAACTAGCACCCCAGTGTACACGTGGAAGAGAGAACTAAGCACATCCTTCCAGCAATCAGCTGTCAGAGGAGAAAGACCTCAAGGGGTACTTCACGCCACCTCGTGTTTTCTCCTCTTCATTTTTCATTTCCCAAATGGAGTAAAACTAGGTTAAACTACAGAGTTGCTAAAATAACATGGAGCTAGCAGGATCTGGTGCTTTCAAGAGAGAATCTTAGGTCAGGCGCAGTGGCTGACGCCTGTAATCCTAGCACTCTGGGAGGCCTAGGCGGGTGGATCCCTCAAGGTCAGGAGTTCGAGACCAGCCTGAGCAAGAGCGAGACCCCGTCCCATCTCTACTAAAAATAGAAAGAAATTGTCTGGACAAATAAAAATATATATATAGAAAAAATTAGCCGGGCATGGTGGCGCGTGCCTATAGTCCCAACTACTTGGGAGGCTGAGGCAGGAGGATCACTTGAGCCCAGGAGTTTGAGGTTGCTGTGAGCTAGGCTGACATCACAGCCCTCTAGCCAGGGCAACAGAGCCAGACTCTGTCTCAAAAAAAAAAAAAAAAAAGAGAGAATCTTAAAGAACAGGCTGTAGGACTGTGCATCTCTGGACATATAGTTAAACACAGCAAACATGAAGATTTTGAAGATGTGTTACAAGGGCTTGTCTTTGCAGTTGGTTTTGAATACATCAAAATAAATTATCTCCTTACTGTCCTCCAGGGCAGAACAAAATTTATTCTTGTCCTCTTCTCAATCTTAGCTCCGCTGATATTTTGGATAAATAATTCTTTATTGTGGAGGCTGCCCTGTGCTTTGTAAAGTGTTAAGCGGCATCCCTGGCCTCTATATACTAAATGCAAGTAGCATCCCCCACCTCCGGCTGTGACTCTCAAAAATGTCACCAGACATTGCCAAATGTCCCCAGAGGGTAAAATCAGCCCAACTAAAAACTATTGCTCTGTAGTGAAATGTTTTATGTTCACGCAAGGACTTACAAATTCAATAGTTCTTGGCCTTATTTTATTCTTCAAATAGATCTCATCCATCTTTCCTTCCTCATTAGTCACTTTCTTGTTAGAAAACTGCTCTTATTGGAAGAAACAGCCAATGAAGAGCAAACCACAGAACCTAAAACCAAATGAATAGCAATAGCACTGAATCATTCTGTGGTTTTTGGTCAGCCCCAAGTCAAGTATGTTAAGGTTTTTAAATGATTAACTTTATTGAGTTGAAAAGGTCAGTGTGGTAAACCACAAGCAAAGGACCCAGCCCCACCTCTCTGATTGGACTTTCTCTCTGGGTCATTCTAAGAAAAAGGTAGAAGGCAGATTATTCTGAGAAAGTACCAAGCACGTTCAGGTGAAAGACCTTTTCCTTTCTTTCCTTTTAAAAGATTTTGTATTGATTTATTTCATTATAGTTGTGTGTATAGATTATGGAAGTTATACCTTGGATTTTGAGGGGGATCAATTTTTTCTCTTCCTGAAGTACAAATTACACAGCTTAAAAGCTCCTTTACTGTAGTTGTGCTGGGGGTAAACTCTCTCCATTTTTTGTTTATCAGAACGTGTCTTTATTTCGACTCCAATCTTGAAATTCTAAATTGGCACTTATTTTCTCCCAGCATTTTGAAGTTACTACATTATTCCACTATCTTCCGGCTTCCGCCGATGTTAAGAAGTCTGCTCTTGGTCTAAAAGTCCTCTTTGTAGAGATGTCTTTCTATGCGTTTAAGAACCTTCTCACTTATAGTCCATCCGAATCTGTGAAAGATCCAGGCACTTGGCTTGAAGATGTCTTCCACCAGGGAGGATTTGCTTTGCTTCTTCCAGGATCCAGAGGGCACTTCTGCTGCTGTGTCCTGAGGCATAATTAGAGTTTCCCTAGGCCCAAGGCCTGCCTCCCCTGCAGGGGTGGTATTGTACCTGCTCTCTCAGGAGGACACCAGCTTCTGAGTGGGAATCCCTTCTATAGGTTATGGGGTTTCAGGTTTTGAGTTTGGGGGGTTTTTATTCATTTTTGTTTTTTGGGTTTTATTTTTTTCTTTTGCCTCTGTTAATTTTTCATACTTCCTGTGAGCACAAAAAAAGCCAGAATAATTATTTCTTCTACTTGTTTTGTAGTGTGAGGGCGTCCCAGGGTACCTAGCTGGCCAAAGGGCTAGAAACGGAAGGGGAAGCTGCAAAGTCCCCTCCAGCTAGAAGCTCCCGCCCTACTCCCGGCCACGCCCCCTTCCCTCCGCTCACTTCCTCCTCCCCAACCACAGACCCTGTGGGCCAGGAAGTGATCTGTGCCCGGGGGGCCAACATCCTTCTGCTCCAACCGGGTGTTAGCTACTGCATTTTAAACCGGGGCCATTGTTTATCTTGCTGCCCTATTAAAAAGTATAGATTAAAGGAAATTTGTATGTTTAAAAGAATTTATAGGCTGGGCGCGGTGGCTCACACCTGTAATCCTAGCACTCTGGGAGGCCGAGGCGGGCGGATTGTTTGAGCTCAGAAGTTCGAGACCAGCCTGAGCAGGAGCGAGACCCCCGTCTCTACTAAAAATAGAAATTAATCAGACAACTAAAAATATATAGAAAAAATTAGCCGGGCATGGTGGCGCATGCCTGTAGTCCCAGCTACTCGGGAGGCTGAGGCAGAAGGATCGCTTGAGCCAGGAGTTTGAGGTTGCTGTGAGCTAGGCTGACGCCACGGCACTCTAGCCAGGGCAACACAGTGAGACTCTGTCCCAAAAAAAAAAAAAAAAGAATTTATAATTAAAGAAGGTAATAAAGAAGGACAATGTGGGGAAGTAAAAAATGCCCCAGGCTGACTACCAGGGGAGGGCTCTTTGACTCCTTGACAACATAAAATGCCCTGGCCACCCCCTGAAGTAATCGTAAGATAATGATTCATTTACCCTTGAATGTAGTTTCCTGATGGGACTTTCTCTCTGACTTACTAACATTTATGGTTTTTATAAAGCAAGTGTAATATGTAGCCACAGAGACTGAGCCATAGATACTCTTTTGTAGAGAAATAATTTTTAAAATAGCTTTATAGGCTGTCGGACTGCCAGTGCGGCGAGGGAGGCCCGGCAGCCTTCATCATCACAGATGTGGTGGTGCGCTGGTCTGGCTGCTCCCGAGGGCTGGTGGTGCACGTCCCTTCCTGGCTCTGAGTTCAGTGATTTCACATTGATAGTCGAAATTGGCCAGGGCAAATAGTTATACAACAAAAATCAGCCAAGGTTACAAATTAGGGTTTTCATGGCTGTCGTTTTGTTTTGTTTGGCGAGCTGCTTGTTAAACATTTCTCATCAGACCACCACGATGAGGGAGGGAGTTCCTAGAGTAATGTGGAATGAATCCTTTGGTTCTAACTTTAATTTTGGAGAATTAAACCCATACTCAGTAAGACTGTCCATCTGGACTTACAACTCTGCAAACAATGAGGGACATTTTGTGTGAATCTTCTTTAATGTTTCTCAAAAGATGCTATGTACTACTACTGGTCAAGCCACCCTGACAAAGCTTGAGACCCAATTACTAATGCGTCTTTTTGATAACAACCTTAAAACCACACATTCATACTTGTTGGAGACTCTTCACTATTAAATAAGGGGTATGTGGAGACCATAGCCAGGGACTTTATCTTCCATCTTAGGTTATATTTGATGTTTTCCAAACAGAATTTTTTCTCTAAGTCCTGGGGATTCTTAAACTTGCTGCAGATAAAATAGAGATTTTTTTTTTCTTACTTAATTAATGCCAGTATTCTGTGTTCTTAACTATTAACTGTAACTGATCAAATTGTTTCCCAAAGTAAATTTTCTAAAATCCCAAAAGAATGGGCCATTTAGATAAACCAAATTTTTTTATTAAATAAAATTTAATTAGACAATTCTTTTCATCAATTCATTTTAAAAGCTTGCTGAAATGTATTGTTTGCTTTCTGTTGTGGAAGACTTCCACAGCCAAATGATTTTCAAGAAGAATTCTAGTTCAGTATTTCATTTAACCCAGAAATCTACCAACTTAAATGCCATGTCTATTTAAGAAGTGGATTGGTCAGCTAAAAAAATTAAACAGAAAAGGGGAAAATCCTGAACTATTGGATAAATCATTATTTGACTATTCATTAGGTAAAATATATTGAGAAAAAGATTTAATAGTTATATTTACTGAAGACAGTATGTGTGTCCAGTGTGTACAGTATCTGCTTTTGCCATTTATCCGGAAGAATGAAACATGTGATTTCTGATGAGCATCTTTTGTCATTCCACTTGTCATACCAACATTCTGCACGCTTGATGACTAGGCAAAATAAAAAAGATATTCTTCATGGTATAGTCCTTCTTAGACATCTGGGTCTTTAAAAAGGCATTCAAAGGTTGGCTGTTACTTAGTCTGTTGTAAGAGTTTTTCTCCTTTTTGTCTGAGTGTCCTGTAACACAGAAAGTATCCTATCCCTGCCAGACAGAGTGTTATCTTATCCTGTGAGCCTTTCTATACTGCTAGCCACTTACCTCCCTTCCCATTTGGTTGGGGAGTGCCTGTTTGCTGCATTTAGTGATAACGCCTGTATCTGACCTTCCAAGAACCAGCCTCTCCTGGATGACTTGAGCTCAGAGGACTCTTTCAAGCTTAGGTTCTCCCAGGGAAAGAACATCATGAAGGAATAAGATTAAAAAGTTTAGACCCACACTGAAACCTGGCTAACTTCCCCTCCCAGTGATAGTTCCCTTGAAATGGGTAGTCTGTCCATTTCTATCCTCTGCCCCAGCAAACATTTTATTCTCACCAACTCTCCAGCTATGACTTTTTTGTATGTTCCCGGAATAACAGGACAATTTGTTACTTCCTGATAATTCTAAAATTGGTTCCTTTGAAAAACCATTCTAAAACACTTTGTAAGTCAGTGCCCTTCTAAGCAAAGCCTCTGAAATCAATTGGAGATCACTTTCATTTTTTAACAATCTGTAACTATACATGTAACACAAAGTCCGAGATATAAACTTGCATTTATGTTCAGAAGGTGGTAGGCATTGGTGTTATCATGCATTGGGCACACACCCTAGCTATAAGCAAGAAGTCCCCTCACAAGACTGGAGCACCCAGTTCAGAAGCTCACTGTCCTATCCCCACTGCTTCTTATTAAGATGAGGCATCATGGGAAATATTTATACTTTTCAAAAATTGCTTACCGTGTATACTGAGTTATTTATATTCTTTGTTCTGCCTAAATCTGGTCTGCCTGTATCATTTAAGTTTACCATGACTACTTTTCACTCTTTTTGCTCTAAACCTATATGTTGCTAGTTTTAATACTGTAAAAATGCACTGAATCCCAGAATTCCTACTCCTAAGTATTCACTCCAGAGAAATAAAATTATGTCCCTACTCAAACACCAGGACCAGAATATTCATAGCATTGCTCAGAATAGCTAAGATAGAAACAAGCCAATTGTCAGCTGGTAAATGGATAAACAAACTGTGGTGTGGCCGCAAAATGGGGAATAGCAGTCAGCAAAAAAAGGGAACAAAATCATGATACATGGATGAATCTCACAAACGTTGTGCTAAATGAAAGAATCCAGACACAGAAGACTAAGTATTGTATGGTTCCATTTATATGAAATTCTCATAAAGGCAAATAACTCTATAGTGACAGAAAGCAGATCTGCAGTTCCCAGAAGCTGAGAGATAGGGAAGGAATGGATTGCAAGGAGTACAAGTCAACTTTTGTGGATGGATAAAAACGTTTTCTGTTGTGATTGTGGTGGAGGTCACATGATTATACACGTTTGCTAAAACTTCAAATTGTGCATTTACATTGGTGAATCTTAATGTAAGTAATTATTATAATAAAATCGTAAATGCACTGACTCTAACCTGAAATCTTCTAATCAAGCCTGCACTCCTTGTAAAATAACAGGTAACCTTGTGGCTGTGTTATGGTGTCATATGGGGAATTCTAGTCGGGTATGAGGATCCGATTACACAGATGCTGCTCACAGCTCTGCCACTATGGGCAGAGCAGGAGCAGGAAAAACTCTACATGATTATCATGCTGTGGATTCTCTAGTTCTAATTTCATTGCTGTTCAGTTTTCCCATTTATAACTTGAAAGCATTGGGCGAAGCCAGCCCTGCCACTCTATGGTCCTTCAGTTCATTTAGCCCCTAATCTAAACAAACCTTATTCGATATACCCTATTTAAGGATCACTAAATCTGGATCATGTTAAAATACTAGAGTCTATTCTGAAAACCTTTTAATTACAATATTAATATTTGTGATGTAAGAGATAAGTGTGCATTATCATTCAGATAATCAATTACTATCTAAAAATAGGTTGAAGAACCAGTAGGGGACAGGCTTCCTGTTTGGAATTCCATTTCTTCTCACCTTCCCTGTTCCTTCTCATATTCCTGTAGGTTCTGCCACGGGCACGGTTCC
The DNA here is from genome assembly GCA_004363605.1 of Indri indri. Lineage (NCBI taxonomy): Eukaryota > Metazoa > Chordata > Mammalia > Primates > Indriidae > Indri > Indri indri. The sequence continues at coordinate 34,094 of RJWJ010013270.1, forward strand.
CCCGGCAGTGTTCTCTTTCTCTGATTACATCTCACGCCCAGAAGACCACACCAGCATGCTCCGCTTTGGCAAAGATGAGACTGAGAAGACCTGCCGGGTCCTGATCGTCAACGACTCCCTTTATGAAGAGGAGGAATCCTTCAGGGTTTCGCTGAGCCTGCCAGTGGGAGGGCGACTGGGAGCCAAGTTCCCCACCACCAAGGTGACCATCCTGGCTGATCATGCTGACGGTAAGTCCATTTCCTGCTTCAGGACCCTTGGCAATAGCTGCCTTCTTCTTGCACTTTCCCTCAACAGTTTGAAGGCACATCTAGTTTAAATGATCTTTTAAAAGACTATTTTATGTTCTTCAAAAACTGTGAGTAGCTTTTCAAATACATAAACGTCACCAACATCAAGAGCTATATAGCAATGAGGAAGATTAAATGTTCATGTATATCTTTACTTAAAAAAAAAAAAAAAAAACACAGCCCAAGGAGGTGACCTAAAACTTGGAAGGAAGCCAAGAAGAGGACCTAAGTCAAGTATCTAAACACCCAACCGGGACTGCCCTGAGAGCACCCTCATCTTAGCAGTGTAAGGATCATCCCTCACAACGATAAGTGCCTGAGTCATCAAGTGGCACTGGGGGTCTCATGTGGAGTATCTGGACCTCCTCCTAGGACTACCTGGCAGGACGTTTGGCCCCAGTCCCTGGGGAGCCAGCTGAAGTTCAGCCAGAGAAGAGAGGTCCTCCTCACTCCTCAGTGCCAGCCCTGTTCTCCCAGATGCGGTAAGAGGCATCAAGCCCAGTATTATTTTTCTAGGTCTCAACCATTCTTTCTGTAAGGAGCACTTTTAAAAGAAAAGGGTTATAAAAGACAGGGACAGGATCAGACTATTTTATTACTAGGCTCAAGTTAGTGTTCCTGCTTCCTCTCTCACCATGCCTCTGTGAGGATCTAAGTGGCCATGAGTTGCTGTGCTCAGATCTAGGCAGGGTTAGACTGTCCTGCTATTATAGACCCCAAATTAATGTGACTGCTTTACAGATACAGCACAGAGCTTCCATTAACCAGAGAGCTGTGCCAAGAGACACGCACAGATTAAGTAGAGTTTGAACAGTGTATATTCGCTCCAGGTGGGTATGGCAAATATATCATGTACTATATTATTCTGTTTGAGATTATGTCTTTAAAACAACCATAGAACAAGGTAAAACGTGAGTGAAATTAGAGGTGGTGTTTTGTTTGTTTGTTTGTTGTGTGGTCTCCTCAATTGCTTTGCTTAGTACTATTGTACCCTATGGAGCAGATCTCAGAAATGTGCTATAGACCAATTTCGCTCCATTAAAAAGAAAAAAAAAATTTCAAGGACTAAGCTCAGTTCCAAAACACAATTTTACAAGTATCAAAAGCTAAGAATAAGGACAGGCCCTGAGGTTGATGCTTTCTTCATTGTGTGCTTTTCTTCTCAAAAATTTCTTCATTAGAATTAAAATAGCAATTGTTTTTCTTAAAATAATGTTTATGAATTTTTAGTATACTTCTTTTTGGAAATTTAGTATTTTATTATATTTTCTATTAAACCAAAGAGATATTGGGGAGTGCCTACTAGGAATATTAACCTTGATTATCTAGTTTTATTGGGAATAAATTATTTTGGAACGAGAAATACCACTCACACTATCTTATATACAAATTATCTGCTGTTTTCTTGGCCGAGTGTGGTGGCTCACACCTGTAATCCTAGCACTTTGGGATGCTGAGGCAGAAGGATCACTTGAGGCCAGGTGTTCAAGATCTGCTGTTTTCCCAACAGAAGAGAAGACATTTTCCTATCTCCCATCTTTTGGTGTCCATCCTGTTCCGTGTGGTTTCTCAAAGTCTACCATCAGTATTTCTGTCATCTCACCTGCAAGACTTGGCATGAAATTTCTCTGAATATGGACAATGAACTCATTTTAAATGATGATCATATCTCTTTTGAGAGCTTCACTTCCCACCTTGCCGTATTTCTGTTCCCTATTTCCATTTAAAGAACATCCTTTTTTAAAGGCGATAGAAGTGCATCTATGGCTGTGTAATCTATTTAACATGAGCATGTGTGACCAAACATCATGCTCTCGTCATTGCCCATCCTTGGGAATGACTGCTAGTATCTCAATTTTTCAGCCAGGGCTAAGGTAGGGACTATCTGGAGACTCTGCTGAGCTTTGCAGAGGAGCTGTTTTCTCTATTACAACAATCTCCTGATGCACAACACGTGGAGCATCTGGAAAGAATTTCATGATGGTTTTTCCAAGTGACACTTTCCTCTCACACCTTATATCTTACTGTATTCTTACATTTTTTTTTTCTCTGAACAGCAACATAACTAATCCAAATATTTTTTATTTTTCTTCTTACCCTTCCCTAATACCACACAGGATAATTTCTTTGCTAAACAATCAGGTCACTTTGTCCAAACTTAAAAAAAAAAACAACTTTGTACTGAGTTAAAAATATATCAGAAGTGAGTTAAAATTATCCATTTGACGAATTCTTGAGTACTTATACTGGCCACTGTCATGAAGAGTACAATGACATACAGAATATGGTCCCTGACCTCAAGAAGTTTTTAGGGCTCTGATATGAAGAATAGTACATTAGAACAGTAGCCTTAACATTTTCACTTTCCAAAGAGGTGCTAAATTAAGAAGAGGGGCTCTAAGGAGATCATTTGGGAAGTGTAATGTGTGTCACCTGCAATGTGGAGGACACAGTGAATCGGGGTCTGGATCTGCCTGGGAAATCTCAATGCGGGAGATAAGCTGGTTGGTTGCTTTGATGGGTGAGAAAAAGAGAGGGATTGCATTGAGATTAAGCAGTATTCCTAGAGTTTATCAAGGCAGAGGATGTAGGAGGGTTACCGTAGGCCAGACACGAGCCGTGCATGCAAGAGACAGCCAACATGAACTTGTCTTGGGTCTTGTCCAAAAGTGCCATCTGGAGGGCTGAACAGTCCTCAACAGAGGTTTCACCAAATGCTAATGGGATGAGAAAGGATTAAGTGACCAGCCAGAATAAGATACCCAACTATGAGAGTGAGAGGTCTTCAAAGAACTCACAAAGGGGCTCGTGAGAAACAGAATCGGTTTTTCTTCCATCTTCCAAGACCAGAGAGTATTGACAACCATGGAAATATCCGTCAAGAAAGAACTTTCTTGCTTGTCCTGCCTCTCCTCCTCCTTTCCTGCCCCAACCTTGGAGGCATCAGAAACATCCATTAGCCGCGATGGGGAGAAAGTTCTTGGCAAGAAAAGAGAGAACAGGATATGCCAATTACCCTGATCTGATCATTATATATTATATGTAACAAAATACCACTATGCACCCCAGAAATATGTACAATTATTATATGTCAATTCAAAAAAGAAAAGAAAAGGAGAGAATGTCCCAACCACCCTTCTCTGAGTGCAGGCCTCCCACCTGCTGCATGTCTGAGTTGAGCAAATAGCCAGTGTGACCCATCACTACAGTAATAGAACTATTCCAAATGTTATGGAAGCACGTGGTAAAGAATGATTAATTTCTCAAAAGAATTAAATACAGCTTCCCAGAGCAAGTAACTTTTTATCAGAGTCTTAAAGAATGAGTAGGCATTCACCAAATTGGCACATTCCAGCTCAGAGAGCATCACCTGCAAAGATGGAAACTCATAAACTCATGCTATGCTGGGTGCTTTGTGAGCTGTTTGGTGTAACTGGAACACAGGGCACAGAGTGGCATATGGTACCAGATGATTCTGGGAAAAAAATGGACTCAAAAAAAAGAATTTAAAAAAAATGGACTCAAATCAGATTATGAGAGGTCTTATATGCCATGGTAAAACTTCCCTCAGCAGTTGAAAGATCTGCTAAAATATATCTTGAGCAAATAATACTTATTAAATCTGATATCTACCTTTCGAATTTTTAGCTTTAATTCAGATATGCTTCAGCATTGCAATATGTTTGCAAAGGTGTCATCTCTAAAACTAATTTTCCATTTTATACTCTCAGGGGATCATTCATCCATGGTGAAGCTGCTTGTCTTAATGTTTGTATTTTTTTGCCTACAGATATCATAGCCCAAGCAAAAACATTCATTTCAAAACCTTTTTCATGATAATGTATATCTAGTGTAACAGCTAAACCTTGTATAAGCTTTAAATAGTCAGCTAAGTTCATAAGGTACTTTTTAGAAGAGAGTGAACTGGGTGTGGATGGGTATGTTTGCTTGGCCAGATCAACATTCTCATTGTCAAACTTTTCCCCCTTTTAGAAGATGTATATTTCCCTTCCACATGCCCCTAAAGCACGGTGCCTGCGCTGGTCTCCTTCAGCCTCCGTTTTCTCGGGCACCACTTCTCAGCCTCTAGGAGTGCATTTCTGGCATCTCAGCTAATGGGATTCCTCCCACCCTCCCCCACGCCCCAACCCCATCCCCAGCCCTGGGGTTTCTGTCTGTCCATGTGATCAGCAAATGCCATAGAAAAGGCACAGCAGCAGTCTCCAAACTCAGAACCCTGGCTCAACTGTCCCTCCGCGTAAAGAGCAATTTTCTCCCAAGAAAAAGCCTCCCTAAACTTCCCCACCATCTTTTTCCAAACAAAAGCTGACTTAGCTGAGTTAGAGCTGATTGGCCAATTTTCCACAATAGGGAAATTTCTTCTATGTAACAGAAAGCTATTAAAACAGAAAATGAATAGAATCCCAACTGATCTTATCTTGTGGCACCTCCTGGAGTCAAAGTCTTGGCATGTGAGTCTTTGATGTGACTTTTTGTGTGTTTTTTTATTTTTTTCTCCCTGAGCTATATATAAACAGTACCTGTGGGATCCGTCAAGTCTGACAATTGTTAACAAATGCCCAGGCTCACACAGGGCCAGAGGAGACAATATGCCTGGGAGGCTGAAGCATTCTCAGTTTGTCCTTTTGCGCCTCCCTAGAACCTGCCCTGCACTTTGGGGATGCTGAGTATCATGTGGATGAAAGTGCTGGCTACGTGGAGGTTCATGTCTGGAGAACAGGCACTGATCTTTCCCAAGCATCATCCGTCACTGTGTGCTCCAGGAAGACAGAGCAGGAGTCAGCAGAAGGTGAGAGGGTCACTTAAAGAATGTATCATCATGATACAGATTTATGATGGGGTCCAGTCTGTCAAATGTACACATGCCTAGTCTTTGTTGATGGGCTCTGATTTAAAGTTTCTCCTACCTGAGCACACAGATTGTTTGTATATATTACAACTTCTGCTGTTTACAAAATAAGTAGAATATTCAAACAGTAGCCCTTATGATTCCTTCATTACCCACTTGCTTGTCATGGGCTCAAATTAATTTTCCAAAGTTCACCATATTTGTAGATCCATCAAGCTGCTCATAAACAATATTTCAGATGAAGGTACCCCCCACAATGGCTGAGCAAGTCCCAACTCCTGGAAGAATCCAGTCACACATTAGACCTTTGAAGAGAGCAGGTTTTCACTTGTGACTCTTGGGCATTTTCCTTGGCTTATGTCATGTCCCACTCATCTGACATGGATGATGAAGGCCTTGCTGGCTGTGGGGCTAGGTGACTCTGGATACCACTTCCTCTTGTGAGCCCATCACTTGCTTTACCAGAAAAAAAGAGCAGGACCCAATAGGAAAAGAAAGGAACATTCTCATCTACACTGATGCCCGCATTTTCTCATTTGCAGCTGGGACCTTTGGTCTCCTGGGATAAGGATGGACAGTGTAGTTCAGAACTAGCATAATACACATCTAAAACCCATGAGAATATTTTAAGGTAAAAGCAAAGTAAAAGCAAAAAGCCTGTAAATAAAACCCAGCAATCTAAAAATCTACACTAACTGATGAGGCATAAAGAGAGGAAAATACACATTTATCTATGAAAATGGGAACCCAGTTTCATCACGTACCCAGAAACAGTTAAAGAAAATGAAGACGGCCATTTTGTTTGCATTTGGAAGAATCGACATGTTCTAACACTTCAGTGAATATATCACAGGATACTACTGCACAGCAAACTAGTAATGATCCTTACTAGTCTTTTTCTTTCTTTTTTTAATTTTCAGAGA
>RJWJ010013271.1:0-40190 GCA_004363605.1 Indri indri
TCAAAACAGTTTCAGAGGGACTCCAACACTGCAGTGTGGTTGAAGAAGATCCATGAACAGAAAAGAGAAAGTGACATGCAGAAAACAGAAGTGAGGTATAGAAACAGCTGGATTGGTCACAGCTCAGGACTTGCCTTACTTAAATATAATTTAAATAACTGGCCACCTTTGATTGGCCAAAACGCCATGGTTGGCAAAGAGGAAGGAGTAGTGAGGAGTTAAGATGAATGCAGCAGACTTTAGCTGAGACAAGCAGTTGACATTTTTGCTTTTGAACTTTTTTTTTAACTAAAGTATACTTTTAAGTGAAACCAATAAGGCTTAACCAAGGTTATAACTTAATCAAAGAAGCAAGAGGTGTTGTCAAAGAGATGGAGTACAGTTTTCATGAGACACAGAAAAGCCACAAAAACAACTCAAATAAAGAAAAGTCTCAGTAGTCATAAACAAGGAGTAACTCATATATTTTTGTCCAGCCGTATTTTCTAGGGTCCCAGCTTTTGAGCTGATCATTTATACATAGGTATCTAAAAGCCCCTAATGGCTGGACATGGTGGCTCATGCCTGTAATCCTAGCACTCTGGGTGGCTGAGGCGGGAGGATCTCTTGAGCTCAGGAGTTTGAGACCAGCCTGAGCAAGAATGAGATCCCGTCTCGACCAAAAATAGAAAAAATTAGCTGGGCATGGTGGTGCGTGCCTGTAGTCCCAGCTACTCAGGAGGCTGAGGCAGGAGGATCACTTGAGCCCAGGAGTTTGAGGTTGCAGTGAGCTCTGATAATGCCACTGTACTCTAGCCTGCGCAATAGAGTGAGACCCTGTCTCAAAAAAAAGAAAAAGAAAAGAAAAGCCTGAACGCCCCCACAGAATACAGGAAAGCAACAGCTGTGCACGGAAGGGAAGGGAACCACTGAATGATGAAAGTTACACAATATCAAATCAGAACAGGCTCATTTCCTACACCGAAATCTCACCTCTGCTCCTGAGGTGAAAGCATAGAATTTTAACCATTAGGATACAAGGTAAATTGGCCTGTGCCATTATTTCCACAGAGGCAGTGTTCAAAGGATTTTTATCTTTGTTTTAGATCAGATATCCACTCTTAAATTTTGTTAAGAGAATTTTTAAGGCTAGCCACAACATTATGTGTCTTTCTTTTAATCTAATTTCTCTATTAATACAAAGAAAGGAATTGTTTAGGATAAGCGATCTCTAAAATTTATTTTTTTTTAAAATTTAGCAGTCTTTTAATTTAAAGAATCCATCTTTTGGCCATTAGTCTCAATGGTATATTTATTCCAAAAGCAACTCAATCCAATTCCTCTTCATAGAAAGCCCCAGTGGTAACTTTTCAGGTTTAGCCTGGAGAGGGCACAGTGAAGGCAGTTTCCAAGATTCCCAAAAACTCACTCTCAGAAATAGACAAGACAGACAAAGAACGTAAGACTTTTTAAGACAAAGACTCCCCTAGACCTTGACACATTTGGTACAAAAGAGTGTGCTGCTTACCAGTCTTGGACACCCAGTCCTTTTCATGTTGACTGCCTGACTTGTTCCAAAAAAAAATCCTCCCCCACCCGCCATGGCAAGACTGAGAAGAAAACTCCTACTCAGTGACAAGACAAGCTCAGGGATATGGAACAGAACCAGAGGGGAACCTCACACAGGTTTTGGTTTTTTTCCCAGAGACCTACAGCAAAGCTTGTCTTAACAGATGCCGGTCTAGTCAGAGTGTGTAACTGGTACCCTGCAGGGCAGGCTTGACATCGGGCACGTAGGGGTGCTAAGCCCATGTTCTACCCTACGGTAACTCTCTTTTTGACAAAAGTACACAGAAAGACAATGACGAAAGAAATCAATGACAACAACAAAAGGCTATTTCTGAGATGAGAAAGAATCAGACAATATGAATATTCATACCACAATGTACCAAAAAATATGCCAATACCAGAGTCACTTTAGGAAGACCAGTCACTCAAAAAAACCTTTCCTCTCATTAATTTTAAATTTGGAAAGGACAATGATCTTTACCGTCTGCTCAACCAGAGCCCACAGAGACAGGGAAACTGGGAGTCTGACTGGTAAGTACAGCTGTCTCACCATGTTGCTGGCCAGTGGGAGTTCCAATTCTCCTTACTCGGCTTTCAGAAGAGCAGAGAGGCTTTGAGATACTGCTGGCTACACCAAACTGTAGGGGTGTGGAGAAACTTCCCCTTTCTCCTGAAAGTTCACTGAAAGATCAACTCACAAATAAGGCAGATTAATAAGAGGAAGAGCTTTATTTGCCATGCGCGCAGGGAGAATCACAGAGTGATTACCCAATATTGCAATGGGGATCCAGGTATTTTTATACCTGCATTTTAGAGGGGCAGGGGGATGAGGAGTACCGGTAATTCTGTTTAGGGGACAATAATGGTTGCTAGGGAGGATGAATGGATACTTGGGAGAGTGAATGGATGGGAGAAACAGATTGACTTATAAATTATCCTGAGAGGCAGGTATTATGTTTTAAATGATTTGGGCCAGGTCTGGTTGCATTCTTGATTTTCTTTCCTGCAATATGGTGAAATTAAAGGGAAGGGAAGGGAAGTCCATTACTCATTTGATAGGTCCCTTGGGTTATGCAGATAGAGGGAAAGCCCCTTCCAAGGGCCTGTTGATCTCTAAGGCCTTTAATTCAAAATACTCTTTATACCAAGGAGTCATACTTTGGGGTAAAATTTCCTGAGCTCCTTCAGTAGCCACCTTGCTCTGAGTAAGATCCAAGATTCTTGGTGGCTGGTTTTATCTCCCTTCACATTTTCCCTGGTCTATCACATTCTCACCAAACTGGCTTCTTTCAGTTCCTTGATCATAGCAAACTCTTACTTGCTTCAAAGCCCCTACACACTCTATTGACTCTGAGCAGACTTCCTCTCTCTCTCTCTCTCCCTTCATTTGGCTAACTCAGTCTTCCGGGGACTTGGCTTAAATGGTATAACCAAGACTCCCCAGGCTCTTTCTCTTCTCTTCTCTTCCAGGTCTCTCCTGTCACATTGTCATAATGCTTTTGTTGTTGTTGTTGTTGTTGTTGTTGTTTTAAGAGACAGGATCTCACTATATGTTGCCTAGGCTGGCTTTGAACTCCTCAAGCTATCTTCCCACCTCAGCCTCCCGAGTAGCTGGGACTAGCAGTGCACACTACCACGCCTGGCTTCTTAATGCTCTTAATACATTCTGTGCTTTTCCTCATAACAGTTACCACAATTTTGTCAACTAAAATAAAATCTTAAGCCCCCCGGCTGACTGAATGGACCCCCTCTTGGCCAAGGGATACCCTAAAACTGAGTTGCTGGCCATGAGAAGGGAGGTCAGACATGCTTCAACATGCCCTCCTTCCTTCTTGAAGACATCCTTTGTAACTCATTAACAGGCCTAAGGCTATGCAAGACAACATTTAAACCACATGTGCAGGTCCTCAATTTACTTAACAGATCACTTGAGTCTGGCTTGTCTCTGATTAACAGACTTCCTTAACTTAAAACATTGCAAATCTCTAGACAAAGCTTCATTTCTTTAACCAATTACAAATCAAAGAATCTTTAAACCCATCTATAACCTGTAAGGTCCTACTTTGAGATGTCCCACCTTTTCAGGCCAAACCAATGTATACTTTCCGCGTATTGATTTATGACTTTACATGTAATCCCTGTCTCCCTGAAAGGTATAAAACCAAACCATAACCCAACCACTGTGAGTTCACTTGCTCAAGGCTTCTTGGATGTGGCTCTGGGCCATGGTCCTCAAACTTGGCTCAGAATAACCCTCTTTAAATTATTTTACAGAGTTTGGGTTATTTTCCCTTGACAATTGGTAATATTACATCATCCATTGGCATAATTATTTGATTAATATCTATCCTCTCCAACTGAATGTAAGCTCCAGGAAGGCAGAGGCCATGTATTTTATTCATCAATGTATATAGCTGACACAGAGGTCTGTCCTTGGACATAAGACATTCTCAAAGTGGACACTTTCTTACGGCTTCTTTTGTGAGTGACTTTTTGGTGTCTGATAAACTGGGATAACTGGGATTCCTTTTTTACAGTCTGCGACCCGGACTCCTGAGGTAATGGGCAGGGATGGCTTAGGGACTTTATTGCCTGTTTGTCTTTTTTCACCCTTTTGTGACAGACGCTAAAACTTGAACCCCTAAGAGCACCAACTGGCTGCAGCAGCAGGAAATTTACTGTCACCAAAGTGCAAAGAGACCCTGCTCGGGTGATACCGTTAGGGTAAAACTGGAGTTTTGCAAATAATGGGACAGGCACTTACACAAAACGAAAATGCAGAGTTGCAAATCCTGCCCGAGGCAGCTCTAAAGGGGGAACTGTGTTGCGTGATTAATGGTGGGGGTAGGGAAAGGTTCAGAATAGGCAGTACTGGTGGCTTTCTAATTTGCTGCCTAGCTTCTGCTTTCAGCATCTGCTGTGACCAGATGGTGTGCAGCTATCTCTCTGGCCAGCTGAGCCACTAAGGGAATAAAACTTCTCCAGTCTTTGTATATACCATGTCTGGTGGGGAACAAATTGTCCTGTAACAATTAGCAATTTCTCTCTCTCTCTCTCTCACAGGGAAATCTTATCTTTCATCCCTAAACAGATTATGTTGATATCCTTTTCAAATATTGACTGAGAATTTTCCCCTAATTCCTCCCGACTTCTGCAAATTCTAGCCATCCTGAAAGTTTTTCCTAACAAATAACTGACTTTCATAGCCTCCGTGATTCTCCAATTTGAAGAACAATCCAATTAAAAGAGGGAAAATCTGGGCTGGGCCCAGTGGCTCATGCCTGTGATCCTAGCACTCTAGGAGGCGAAGGCAGGAGGATTGCTTGAGCTCAGAAGTTCAAGACCAGCCTGAGCAAGAGAGAGACCACCATCTCTACTATAAATAGAAAGAAATTAGCCAAACAACTAAAAATAGAAAAAATTAGCTGGGCACAGTGGTGTGTGCCTGTAGTACCCAGGAGGCTGAGGCAGGGGGATCAATTGAGCCCAGGAGTTTGAGGTTGCTGTGAGCTAGGCTGATGCCACGGAACTCTAGCCCGGGCAACAGAGCGAGACTCTGTCTCCAAAAAGAGAGGGAAAATCTGTGATGAATTTCTTTTTCTCACGTTTGGAAACATTTTTTTGTTTTGTTTCGTTTTGTTTTGAGACAGAGTCTTACTCTGTTGCCCTGGCTAGATTGAGTGCCATGGCGTTCCTATCTCACAGCAACCTCAAACTGCTGGGCTCAAGCGATCCTACTGCCTCAGCCTCCCGAGTAGCTGGGACTACAGGCATGCGCCACCATACCCGGCTAATTTTTTCTATGTATTTTTAGTTGTCCAGATAATTTCTTTCTATTTTTTTTAGTAGAGACGGGCTCTCGCTCTCGCTCAGGCTGGTCTCGAACTCCTGAGCTCAAACAATCCACCCACCTCGGCCTCCCAGAGTGCTAGGATTACAGGCATGAGCCACTGCGCCCGGCCTTGTTTTTGTTTTTGTTTTGAGAGTAAGGACCTCTGAAAGGAAACATTTTTATGATAACTATATTATTTAAATAATATAAATTATTATAAGAGTATAAGTGTGTTATAAACATGTTCTTATGTTTATAGCTTCTATAGGGCTATATCAAATCGCACATATTTATAAATATCAACAAAGCTGCAAAAGTTAACAAAATAAAAGTTAGCATCATTAACTTAATGTGGCAGATGATATTTGATATTTGAATAAAATAAAATGACTAGAAACATAAATATTGTAGAATCAGGTACAGGGCAAGCTCTTTTATATTGGGTATCCTGCACCACCATTCCCTGAGCTATGACTCAAGTCTCCCACAATTTCCTTTTGTTTTCTTCATTACACTATGGTGTCATTTGGCTGTCACTAGGCATTAATGCCCACGCAAAACCTGTACATGAAGGTTCATAGCAGCATTATTAACGATAGACAAAAAGTAGAAACAACCCAAATATCTATCAACAGATGAATGGATAAACAAAATGTAGTATATTCATACAGTGGAATATTATTCATCCACAGAAAGGAATGAAGTCTTGATACATGCTACAACATGGGTGAATCTTGAAGCATTATGCTAAGTGAAAGAAGCCTGCCACAAAAGACCACATCATGTATGATTCCATTTACCATGTATATGAAATGTTCAGATTAGGCAAATCCGTAGAAAGAGAAAGTAGGCTAGCAGTTGCCAGGATTTAGGAGGAGGGTGGGAAACAGAAAGTGATTGCTAATGGGTCCGGGATTTCTTTAGGAGTGATGAAAATATTCTAGAATTAGTGATGATGGTTGCACAAATCCGTGAAATGTATACGAAAAAACCACTGGAGCATACATTTTAAAAGAGTAATTTTATGCTCTGTGAATATACCTCAATTAAAAATTAAATTAAATTTCTAAAAAATTGCAGGTGTGGACAGCCCTCATGGAGACCCCTCCGCCACCTAGGGAGAAGGGACGAAATAAGCAGCACCAAGCTGAACCTGGCATAGGGCCAGCTAGTCTCCCTTCCCCAGCCGCGGTCCTTGCCACGCCTCCAGGAGGGGGGAGTCCCGGCCTGGGAACGCTGATTGGCTGAGCTCCGGGAGGGGCGGAGCGAAAAGGGGTGCGTCGAGCTCCTCTCAGCTAGGCGGGGCGAAACCTTAGCTCGCGAGATTTTGCTGGTTCCGCATTTCGGGTCTGCGAGGTGGGGGAGGCGGGCACAGCGGGCGTCAGGGTGTGCACGGCCTGGTAGCTGCTGAAGCTCCAGCTCGGAACGGCGGCGGCCCGGCTTCCGCTGTCAGCGAGCTGAGGACCGTACGCTCCCTGTCGCCGGCTCCGAATCCTGACAGGGGTGGGGGCCAGCGGCCCCTCCCCTCCCCTCTGAAGACCGAAGATGAGCTTCCTCTTGTGAGTGGGGCCGGGCCGAGGGCGCCAGGGCTGAGGGCTGAGATGGGGAGGGGGCCAGCGGGGCCTGAGGCAAGGGCCGGGCCTAGGGTTGGGGTCAGAGTGGCTGGCGTTTGCTTTGCCTCTGCTCGGGTCCACAGGATGGCCAGGAAGTTGGGCGAGGATGACGGAGATGAAGGTAGAGGTAAGGAAGCGGAGCGAGACGGCTGGGGAGTAGAAAGGCCCCAAGGTCGGCCGCGCCTCCAAACTTTTCCGCCCGAGCGCCCCCGAGGGCGGAGAGACAATCTGGAGGCGGAGCCCTGGGCTCCCAATTTCAATAAGTCTCGAGCCTCTAGTAGCGGTCTTTGCGGACTTAGCCTTTTACTCCATCACATGTCGTTTTATTATTGTCCATATAAAATGCCGTCCCAGGAAAATGTGGAGTGCCGCAGTTTGAGAACCTTGAAGTTAAGATGCGGGCCCCACAACCAGACCATTCTGTCCGGGTCTGAGTCTGTCCTCTTACCGGTTTTTTGAATTTGTATAAGTTAGCTACCTTCTCTTGTCCTCTGTAGAATTTCATTTTAGAAATAACGCTTGGACCCAAACAAGGCTAAAGTTTGTAAATTCTTTCAGTTTGTTATTCTCAGGTGGTTTGTATATTGCTTAAATGTGTGTTACATGATAGAATAATGATTCACTTTTAGTTATGTACATAAGCCACATGCTTGACATTTTAAAATTACACAGTGTTTCATAACCAGAGGTTACCCACTTCTTATTATGAGACATTTGGATTCTTTCTAGTATTTCACTATTATAGCACTACTGAGTGTATCTTTATCCAAATCTCATTTTCCTTCCTTTGGGTTATTTTCGTAAGGGTATAGTCTCCAAAATATTACCATGCCAAAAAGTCTGTATGATTTAATTACACATTTGAATATTAATAGAAGTATTCCTCCCCTCCCCCCAGTCTTTCTCACGAGTTGTTGTTGAGGTAGTACTTTATTTGTGGATACACAGTTGGCTTTTTGGACCTAAATGTGAGACTTCTTTCTTTTATTAAACTTTGTCTTGTTGACGGATGCTTGAGTTGTTTTCGCTTTTTGGCCATTAGAAATAACGGCCAAAATGTGTGTACAGGTTTTTTGTGTGGATGTTACGTGTTCATATCTCTTGGACATATACCTAGGAGGGGAATTGGTGGTTTATATGGTAACTATGTTTCACCTTTTGAGGAATGCCAAACTTTCAAAGCACTGAACCATTGTACATGTCCTCCAGCACTGTATGAGGGTTCTAAATTCCCCACACCCTTGATAGCACTTGTTAATTGTGATTTTTATTTTTTTGAGACACGGTCTCACTGTGTTGCTCAGGCTGGAGTGGAGCGGTGAGATCAGCTCACTGTAACCTTGAACTCCTAGGTTTAAGCCATCCTGCTGCTTCAGCCTCTGGAGTAGCTAGGACTATAGGCACATGCCCCCATGCCAGGCTAATCTTTAAAAAGAATTTTCTGTGGAGATGGAGGTCTCACTATGTTGCCCAAAGTTGCCCAAGCTGGTCTTGAACTCCTGGCCTCAAGGGATCCTCCCACCTTGGCCTTCTAAAATGCTGGGATTACAAGCATGAAGGCCCCCAGTCTGTCTTTTTTAAGATAGTACTCCTAAATGTGTGTGAAGTGGTGTCTCTTGATTTTGATTTGCATTTCCCTAATGACTAATGGTGTTGAGCATCTTTTCATGTGCATATTGGCCATTGGAATACAGTCTTTAGACTCCAGTCTGTTCAGATCCTTTGCCTACTTTTAAATTGGGTTGTCTTTTTATTTTTGAGTTTCAGGAGTCCTTTATAAATTCTGGATACAAGTCCCTTATCACATCTGTGATTTGCAAATATTTTCTTACATTCTATGGATTGTTTTCACTGTCATGGTATTATTTGAAGTACAAAAGTCTTAATTTAGATGAGGATCATATCGAATCTTGAGAAATCGTTTCATATTTTCCATATTTAGCTTGCTTTCATTTACAGCTTCTTATTTATATTTGTATAGGGCCATTCCTTCTAATTCAGTACTTCCCTGTTAAATGTAGTTTTTTGTCACGTTAAAAACTTTCATATTTGATTTTTAGTATTTTCGTAATTCTTTTTTACTTCCTAATCAGCTTTATTTAAAATTTAAATTATTCAGGTAAAGTAAAAGTCCACAGTTGTATTCCCTTCCCCTTCCTGGAAGTTATCCCCAGTTTTGATGTGTTTAGTTTCTGATACTTTGTATGCATTTACAAAACTTAACCATGTATTGAGATCTTTCCATGTGAATACATGTACTCTATCTTGTTTTTCTTAACTCCTATACAGTATTCCATACTGTGCGTGTACCATAGTTTATTCATTCCTCTGTTGACTAACTTTAGAATTGTTTCTAGGCTTTTCACTAGTAAAAACAATCTTGGAAAACAAATCCTTATCCATATCTAGGGGAGAAACCTAGACGTGGAATAGATGGCTTGAGGAACTTTTCAGTGTTTACAGATACTGCCATATTGCCTTACCAAAACATAATACACTGTATACTTTCACCAGTAATTTATTAAAGTACTAATTTCTCTGCACCCTAGTCTACTCTTAATAATGCAGTCATCTTAAATTTTCCCACTCAAATTAGGGAAAAATAAATCTTACTCTAATAGAACAGGTTTTCACATGCTTAGTGATCATTGTACTTCTTCTGAATTGCCTTTTCATCTCCTTAGCCCATTTTTCTAAAGGGTTCCTTATATTCTTTTTTTTTGAGACAGAGTCTGGCTCTGTTGCCCAGGCTAGAGTGCCATGGCATCAGCCTAGCTCACAGCAACCTCCAGCTCCTGGGCTCAAGCGATCCTCCTGCCTCAGCCTCCCGAGTAGCTGGGACTACAGGCATGCACCACCATGCCCGGCTAATTTTTTCTATTTTTAATTGTTTGGCCCATTTCTTTCTGTTATTTAGTAGAGACAGGGTCTTGCTCTTGCTCAGGCTGGTCTTGAACTCCTGACCTCGAGCAATCCACCCACCTCGGCCTCCCAGAGTGCTAAGATTACAGGCGTGAGCCACCGCGCCCGGCCTGTTTCTTATATTCTTAACAAATTAATAGAAGCCTTTTATTATTTAGTTAATCCTTTGTAATATATGTTGCAAGTACTTTTTTGTTGTTTCTTTTTGCTCTGTTATGGAAGTTTTTAATTGTTAGGATATGAAATGAGTCCATTTTTTCTTTAAGGTTTCTGGATTTTTTGTCATGTTAGAAAGACTACCTTATGGGTAATATGAGATAGGAATAAAAACCTACTTTTTTCAGGCAGTCACAGAGTTAGTTTCATATCAAGGACTAAAATCCAGGTTTTTTTCTTTAGTCACAGTACCCTCTGCACCAGACTTCTTCATGAGGCATAGTAAAGTTGGCTTCTTTTGAAATCGTGCTGCTAATCCTGCTTTTAGGTACAGGAAAAAATATAAAACATTCTTTCATTGTGATCATCATCACCCCCTGCCATCCTGGTATTTTTCAGGGAGTATTTTTTTATTTTATTTTACAGAATAATTTATATGCCTAAAATTATGCCATCTACTTCCAGTCCTAAAAATTCATGTACTTTTACCCTAACAGCAGCAGCCGCTCTTCTAAAACATTCAAACCAAAGAAGAATATCCCTGAAGGATCTCATCAGTATGAACTCTTAAAACATGCAGAAGCAACTCTAGGGAGTGGGAATCTGAGACAAGCTGTTATGTTGCCAGAAGGAGAGGACCTCAACGAATGGATTGCTGTTAACAGTAAGTTTTTAATAACATTCAACTTTGCTGGTTTATAGAAAGATTTTGCTGAAATCTTTATGTTAACAAATTTTCTTTCACAGAAATAACTGTTGTAATGTGACCGATTATTGGTAAAGAAACACGGAAGTACAAATACATCCCAAACTGTACTCTCTTCAGCGTTCTTGGTGGTAGCTGTGTGGCTGAATACAGATTTAAAAGAACAGTGATGAGTTCTTTTGAGTGATTTCTTAGCAGAATAGTATGAAGAGCTGAGTAAGGTCAAATAAAAGATTGATAAATGCAAAGATTTTACCTATGGTGGGCCATGACGTTGTAAGGAATCCATCTGCACAGTTTTGCTCCTACCTCCAGCAGCACTCATCAGCCTTCATATACAGAAAAGTCAATTGCAGTTCATATGGTGAGTCAGTTGATTGTTTTAACTTAAGAGTAGTCAGAAGGAAATTGAGAAGTGGGAGAAAATGGATCTATGAGCTGCATGTTACTCTGAGTTCAAGAGAATGAGGGCATAACATGGAATGATATGCTAAGTCTAGAGATTTGAATGTGAGAGTCTGTCATTTCTGAGGTGAGTTCAGTACCGGGTGATAAAATTAGGAATTTCATATGTTGCAAGAATTTTTAAAACTTTTTAATGGAAAATTTCAAACATACAAAAGTAGAGAAACTAGTACAGTGAATTCCCAGGTATCCATTATGCAGCTTCAACATATAATCAATTTGTGGCCAACTGTGCTGCTTATATATCCCACCCTGATTATTTTGAAGCAAATCCCAGACATGTTATTTCATCTGTAAATATTTCACTAAGTATCTCTTAGAGATAAGAACTATTTTCAAAGTTAAGAACAATACCACCATCCTTTAATCTTATCAAATATCTAGTCAGTGTTCACATTTTCCCTGACTGTCCTATAAATGTTTCTTTCTTGCTTGCTTTTTTTTTTTTTTTCTTCAATTTATACTTGGTTTAAATCAGGATCCAGCAAGGCTTGAGTGTATGTTTCTTGAATTTCTTAATCCAAAGGTTTCCCTCCTTGCAGACTTTTTTCCTTGGAATTCTGTTGTTGAAGAAACAAGGTTGTTTTCCTCAGTATGAATTTCGGCGATTGTATCTCCAACGTGTCCATTATCATATTCTGTTCCTCCTTTTATTTCCTATAAACATTAAATCTAGAGCAGCACCATCCAGTAGAATTTTCTGCAATCATGAAAATGTTCTGTACCTTCACTGTGGCCACGTAGCACTTGAAATGCGGTGGGTGTGACCAAGGAGCTGAATTTCAAATAAATTTTAGGTAGCCATACGTGGCTAGTGGCTACCATGTTGGTGCAAAGCCTTGATTAAATTCAGGTTGGAGGCCAGGTGTGGTGGCTCACGCCTGTAATCCCAGCACTTCGGGAAGCCGAGATGGGAGAATCACTTGAGCCCAGGAGTCAGAGACCAGCCTGAGCAACCTAGCAAGACCCTGTCTCTACAAAAAAAAAAAAAAAATTAGGGGGCATGGTGGCGCAAGGCTGTAGTTCCAGGTACTCAGAAGGCTAAGGCAGGAGGATTACTTGAGCCCAGGAGTTTGTGGTTGCAGTGAGCTATGACAACACTACTACACTCTAGCCCCAGTAACAGAGCAAGACCTTATCGTAAAAAAATAACCAAAAACCAAAAAGTAAATTCATGTTTGATTTTGTTGGTTAGACTATTCCATAGGTGAGTGTATATTTCCAGTGTCTAGTTGTCTTTTTTTTTTTTTTAAGTCACTCAAAGTCCAAAGTTTACATTAGGGTTTAATCTTAGTGTTGTACATTCTATGGGTTTGGACAGATTTGTATAATGACATATATTCACCATTACAGTATCATCATAAAGTAGTTTCACTGCCCTAAAAATCATCTGTGCTCTGCCTGTTTATTCCTTCCTTCCCTTTAACCTCTGGCAACAGCCCATCTTTTTAACCGTCCATAGTTTTGCTTTTTCTAGAATGTTATATAGTTGGAATCGTATAGTATGTAACCTTTTCAGACTGGCTTCTTTATACATTATATAGTAATTATTATACATTATAGGTAATATACATTTAAGTTTCCTCCATAGCTTTTTTTTGTTTTGTTTTGTTATTTTTTTTTGAGACAGAGTCTCACTCTTTTGCCGGGGCTAGAGTGAGTGCCATGGCGTCAGCCTAGCTCACAGCAACCTCAAACTCCTGGGCTCAAGCGATCCTTCTGCCTCAGCCTCTTGAGTAGCTGGGACTACAGGCATGCGCCACCATGCCTGGCTAATTTTTTCTATATATTTTTAGTTGGCCGATTAATTTCTTTCTAATTTTAGTAGAGACGGGGTCTCGCTCTTGCTCAGGCTGGTCTCGAACTCCTGAGCTCAAATAATCCACCCGCCTCGGCCTCCCAGAGTGCTAGGATTATAGGCATGAGCCACCGCGCCCGGCCTCCTCCATAGCTTTTTATGGCTTGATAGCTCATTTCATTTTAGCCCTGAATATTCCATTTTCTGAATGTATCACAGTTCATTCATTTACCTACTAAAGGACATCTTTGGTTGCTTCCAAGTTTTGGCAATTATGAATAAAGCTTCTGTAAACAGCGTACACATGCAGGTTTTGTGTAGACATACATTTTCAACTCCTTTGGGGTAAATTCCAAGGAGCACAATTGTCAGATTATATGGTAAGAGTGTATTTAGTTTTGTAAGAAACCACCAAGCTGTCTTGCGGAGTGACCGTACCATTTTGCATTCCTACTGGCAATGAATGATGATAATTCTTATTGCTCCACATTCTCACCAGTGTTTGGTGTTGTCAGTGTTCTGGATTTTGGCCATTCTAATAAGTATGTAGTGGTAGCGTATTGTTTATTTTTGTTTTTTTTTTCATGAAGGCCACTGACTTTATTGATCTAAAAAACTTTACAAGGACAGTGACTGTTCTGCCAAAAAAGGAGCCAAATGGCATCAAACAGACTGGAGGTTAAAGGTAGGGGTGAGGGAAGGGACCAGGAATCCACTCAGGAAAGCTGGTAACTACTAACATGGAACTGGCAGGGGAAGGAGAAGGGAGATGCATGCAAAAGCAAGAATTCCAAAAAAGTTGAAATGGTGAGGAGAGAAAACTCCCAAGAGACCCTGGAGTACATCAGAGGTGACTACGACAACAGCAATCTTTTCCTTTGTAGAGGACACTCAGCTGCAAATTCTGGAGACTCAGTGCTGGGACTAGGGATTTCGGGATTCCCAGAGACCATCACAAGAAGGCATCACATCACTCTAGAAGGCAGCCAAAGCAGTCCCGGGACTGCTTGGCATAGGCGCCACATGTGTCCTTCAGCCATTCCTGGAAGAGGTCTTCATCTTTCTTTAGCACCAGAAACTGGCCAAGGACCACATAAGCCTTGTCAAAGCCCTTTTCCTCCAGCTTCTTGCCCAGAACTCGCCAATCCCAACGAGGCTCCCCACTGGCTTTTCTCCCATAGGCTCTGCCACGAAATCTCTGTGCTTTTGGGACGTTGTCATCTTGATCAGGTTTAATCTGTACCCCCAGTTCCCGTAACGGCTCCTTGCGCCACCCTGCCGCTCCCTCTGATATCTTAATCCACTCTATCGTATTGTTTTAATTTACATTTCCCTGATGATACATGATGTGGCGCATCTTTACGTATGTTTATATGCCATCTGCATATCTTTGGTGAGGTGTCTATGCCCATTTGTGTGTGTGTGTGTGTGTGCACCCCCATTTTTTAATTGAGTTTTTTTTACCTGTTGAGTGGCTGGGACTACAGGCTCTTACCACAATGCCTGGCTAAGTTTTTTTATATTTTTTTTAGAGACAGGGTCTCGTAATGTTGCCCAGACTGGTCTCAAACTCCTGGCCTCAGGCGAGCCTCCTGCCTTAACTCTCTTGAGTAGCTGGGATTAGAGGTACCAGCCACTGTTACTAGCTCTTTTTATTCTCTTGACTGTGTCTTTTGAAGAGCAGGAATTTTTAATTTTTTTGTTTGTTTGTTTTGAGACAGAGTCTCACTCTGTTGCCCGGGCTAGAGTGCCGTGGGGTCAGCCTAGCTCACAACAACCTCAAACTCCTGGGCTTAAGCGATCCTCCTGCCTCAGCCTCCCAAGTAGCTGAGACTACAGGCATGCACCACCATGCCCGGCTAATTTTTTTTTCTATATATTTTTAGTTGTCCAGATCATTTCTTTCTATTTTTTAGTAGAGATGGGGTCTTGCTCTTGCTCAGGCTGGTCTTGAACTCCTGAGCTCAAACGATCCACCTGCCTCCTGCCTCGGCCTCCCAGAGTGCTAGGATTACAGGCGTGAGCCACTGCGCCCGGCCAGGAATTTTTAATTTTAATGAAGCACAGCTTTTATCAATTATTTCTTTGATGAATTATGACTTTGGTTTATCTAAAAAGTCATAATCACACCTAAAGTCATCTATTAATACATTTTTTCCTATGTCTTTCCTGTGTCTTCTAGGAGTTTTATACTTTTGCATTTTACGTTTTGATCTGTGATCCATTTTGAGTTCATTTTTTGTAAAGGGTATAAGGTCTGTGCATTGATTCTTTTTTTGCATGTGCATGTCCAGTTGTTGTAGTTTTTTTTTTTTTTTTTTTTTTTTTTTTTTTTTTTTTTTTTTTTTTTTTTTTTTTTTTTGGATGTCCAGTTGTTTCAGCACCATTTGTTGAAGAGACCATCTTTGTGCCATTGTTATTGCCTTTGCTCCCTTGTTAAAGATCAGTTGACTACATTTAGGTGGGTCTGTTTCTGGACTCTATTCTGTTTCATTGATCTATGTCTGTCTTTTCACAAGTACTACATTGTCTCGATTACTGTAGCTTTATAGTAAGTCTTGAAGTAGGGTAGTGTCGGTCCTCCCAGCTTTGTTCTTCACTTTCAGTATTGTGTTGGCTACTCTAGGTCTTTTGCTTCTCCATATGAACTCTGGAACCAGTTTGTTGGTAACCAGAAAATAAGCTGCTGGGATTTTGAGTGGGTCTAGTTGTCTTTTTATGTGGTATTAACCAGCTATTGATAATCATTGCCTTGATCAGTGCTTCACCGAAATGTCCAATAGAAGTGTCCGATAGAAATATAATGTGAGCCGGGCACGGTGGCTCACGCCTGTAAGCCTAGCACTCTGGGAGGCCGAGGCGGGCGGATCATTCTGAGCTCAGGAGTTCGAGACCAGCCTGAGCAAGAGCGAGACCCCTGTCTCTACCAAAAATACAAAGAAATTAACTGGACAGCTAAAAATATATATATAGAAAAAAATTAGCCGGGCATGGTGGCGCATGCCTGTAGTCCCAGCTACTCGAGAGGCTTAGACAGTAGGATTGCTCGAGCCCAGGAGTTTGAGGTTGCTGTAAGCTAGGCTGACGCCACGGCACTCGCCCCAGGTGAGAGAGACTCTGTCACAAAAAAAAAAAAAAGAAAGAAAAAAAAAAAGAAATATAATGTGAGCTACATGAGTAATTTTAAGTTTTCGAGTAGCCACATTAAAAAAATTCTTATTTTTCTTAACTCATTAAAAAAAATGAGACCCCATCTCTACAAAAATTTTTTTTTAATTAGCCAAGTGTGATTATGCATGGTGTAGTATGTGCCTATAGTTCCACCTACTCAGGAGGCTGACGCAGGAGGATCACTTGAGCCCAGGAGTTTGAGGTTGCAGTGAGCTATGATGACGCGCTCTAGCTCGGGTGACAGAGAGCGAGACTCTGTCTCATTTAAAAAAAATTACTGGTTCCCATAAGTATGTATAATTATTATGTGTTAATTAAAAAATAAGAGAAAGCATAAAAAATTATTCAGTACCCCAAAGAGCTTTTAATTATATAGCATATATCTAGTGATACTCTGTTAGAAATTAAAACTGAGAAAATCTTAAATACTACTTTTTAAAAATGTTTTTGTAGAGACAGTGTCTTGCCATGTTGCCCAGGCTGCTCTCAGACTCCTGGCCTCAAGCAGTCCTTCTGCCTCAGTCTTCCAAAATGCTGGGATTACAGGTGTGAGCCACTGCACTTGGCCCTTTTGTAAAATTTATTTAGAAGTAACAATAATAAACCCATTACATGTTAACATAAATATGTTTTTATGAAAAATGGCTATTTTCTGAAACAAACTTTAGTGAGAAGTATGGTGTTGTTTTATATTTTGTGAATCTTATTTAATGGCTAGCTTAAAAGACAGCTGGTTTCTCATGTTTTCTTCTACACTGAATCTGTTGTGACATCATGGAGCCTCTGGAAAACTATACTGTATCCTCTTAAGAGAATGAGAGTGAAAAAAGCAATTAAAATAGTTTTGATCTCACAGATCTCCCTGAAACAGGGGAAGGGGATTCCTGGACTGCATTTTGAGAACAACTACTTTAGACCAAACCAGCTATCATCTGGGCACACTCTGTTTTGAGTGAATATTGAATGCCTAAGTGTCAGTTTCTTAGAAACATGACTTATTAAGAGGAAGGATTATGAGTGAGGGAGTTTTGTATAAAATTCCTTTTGACAAGATGGAATTTTTTAAAAATTTATTTGTTTTTTAAGAAACTTGGTAAAGCCCTTGATTTTTAGATGCTCCTTTAGACAGGAAGTAAAATATTTTTTAAAACTTTCCAACGCTCATACGTTTCTCTTTGCCATATACTTCACTCAGTTTTATTCCTCACCCCCTTCCTCTTCCATTTTCTTCCAGATCTAGCTGAAGCTTGTTCAGGAATTACTCCCTGTGTACGTCAGCTCTTTGTGACTTTCCTTTTTATCTGAATTCTCTAGCACTTATTGTTAGCCTTTGAATCCTGTCTTCTTATATTTTGTATTCTTCCTCTTTTAATTCTGTCCCTTCCATTAGCTGGAGACTCCAAGGCAAGAGACTTTAATCTGAAGTCCCTTTTCTATGTCCTCAGTATGCTATAGACCTCAGATGTTTATGATGAATTAGATATTTTAAATGCCTGTTGATACAGCTGGATACATCTCCTTCAGTATATTCCAAAACACTTCTTTTCTCTTTTTCTTAACCCAGATGGTATTTCTGGTCCAGATTGGTAAGAAGCTATGGATTTTTCATTTCCTTGGATGTAATTATATTGTATATCTAAGGATGTCATAGTAATCATTAAGTTAGAATTTTCTCCAGTATTTTATTTTCCTGCTGTTATATGCTGATTAAAAGCTTAGTATAGTAAAAGTTAACTTTTTTTAGGTGTGAAAATTTAGAACTTACGGTATCATTAGATTATTGAATCTCCCTAGGGTTCAACCAAGAACTTAAGGCATCATCCATTTTTCCTTCAACTGAGAGGTCTCTCACATTTTGTGTTTACACAGACATTTTAATACAATTCTGTTATCTCTGCAGCTGTGGATTTCTTCAACCAGATCAACATGTTATATGGAACTATTACTGAATTCTGCACTGAAGCAAGCTGTCCAGTCATGTCTGCAGGTCCAAGGTACATATACTGCCTATTATAATATATAGGTGTTTGGATTACTTTTGCTTTATCACTAATTGACATAAATGAAATAATAAAGACTTTTTATTTTTATTATCTGTTTGCTTGTGTAAAGGCAAATCAATTTTACTAGTTCTTGAATGCTCACTTACAGGCTTTTAGTTATTAAATACTTTGGTATGTGGTACTCAGTGTTTCAATTTTTATATTGCATCATAGTCTGAATGTTCTATTATAGGAGTAAAAGTATAGAAATTTGAGTTATGTTTATCTTGCATCACAAAAGTCCTGGTTTTTTTCAATTTTATTAATATTTATGGTTCCTGTTTCTAGCTTTTAAGTGAATTTCTTGGAAGAGTTTTCAGTTGGCTTTTTAATATTTGATTATTTTTTACTCATGCTTATTGTTAATTTAGAAGTATTATCTGGCTTAAAGATGCTAGATTAAAAATATTTTGACTTCCTAGCACTCTGGGAGGCCGAGGCGGGTGGATTGTTTGAGCTCAGGAGTTCGAGACCAGCCTGAGCAAGAGCGAGACCCCGTCTCTACTAAAAATAGAAAGAAATTAGCTGAACAACTAAAAATATATAGGAAAAATTAGCCGGGCATGGTGGAGCATGCCCGTAGTCCCAGCTACTCTGGAGGCGGAGGCAGTAGGATTGCTTGAGTTCAGGAGTTTGAGGTTGCTGTGAGCTAGGCTGACACCACAGCACTCTAGCCCAGGCAACAGAAAAAAAAATATTTTGACTGTAATAAATTTCAAGAAATATTGAAAAAAATGGAACTCTTTCCAAAATTGAGGCCCAAAAAACAAAAAAAGAAGAAAAAAAAGAAATGAATCTATCACTCATGTTAAGATATAATAGGATTAATTTTTGGTGTGTTTCCTTCCAGTCTTTTATGTGATGATAGATGGTATCAAGATGTTTGCCTCTTAGAAAAGATTGTCCTTTCTGACTTTGCTACAGATATAGAGGAAAAAAGATCCCTGATGAGTTTATAGTCCTATTTTTATTATAATATTTTAGGAGGAATTTTTTTATTTTATGTTGTATTGTTTTATTCCTCAAACTTTAAAAGAAATTAAAATAAATAGGAAAATTAAACTTATCTATGGCTTAAATGCTTTACACAGTGAAGTTTTACATAAATCTTGTTAATTCTTGTAGCTCAGCAAAGGTTGGGGGGGATACATGTGTAAGGATATTTCTCTAACACCCTACTCATGAAACGTGTTTTATAATCTTGGTTCCACTGATGATAATAACTTGATGGCCAAGGATCTCAGAATATGGTGAATCCATCAGCTCCTTACCCAATGCTCAGCATTCTTCTGTCTTACAGACAGGAATGCAATTCCTTTGTCTTTCCCAGGGCTGTGTTGTTTATAAAACATCTATTCTGGCACTGCCAGCTGCCACATTATTTCCCTTTTCTCTTCCAATTATAACCATCACATTTCAGAATAATTCTGTAGGGAACTCACAGTAATCTTTAGAAGAACTTTAGGTAACTTATTAAAGTTACATATAACTTTTATTGACAAAATGTGAACCTGCTATGATTATAAGTTG
This sequence comes from Indri indri, assembly GCA_004363605.1. Lineage (NCBI taxonomy): Eukaryota > Metazoa > Chordata > Mammalia > Primates > Indriidae > Indri > Indri indri. Next base: position 19,784 of record RJWJ010013271.1, read on the forward strand.
TACATTTGTTAATGTTTTTGAAAACTTTATCAGTAATACATTTTTCTCTCCAGATATGAATATCATTGGGCAGATGGTACTAATATTAAAAAGCCAATCAAATGTTCTGCTCCAAAATACATTGACTATTTGATGACTTGGGTTCAGGATCAGCTTGATGATGAAACTCTTTTTCCTTCTAAGATTGGTGAGTTAATGTTGTAGAGGTATTTTTCATTTTGAATGATAAATATGTTGTTGTTAACACTGTTAACTTTAAAAAAATGTAATAGACTGCCAGCTTCTCCTCCAAAAAGTTTGTGCCAGTGTATATTCTCTCCAGCCATGTTGTGTTTGCTTGTATTTCTTCACCAACAGTGGTTATTCATTTTTTAATCTTTTCTAATTTGGTTAAAAAAATTTCTGTGTTTTTTTGTTGTATTTTTTTTTTTTCTTTTTTTGAGACAAAGTCTCACACTCTCTCTCTCACTGGCTAGAGTGCCATGGTGTAAGCCTAGCTCATAGCAACCTCAAACTCCTGGGCTTAAGCGATCCGCCTGCCTCAGCCTCAGGAGTAGCTGGGACTTACAGGCATATGCCACTACACCTGGCTAATTTTTTCTTTTCTATTTTTTAGTTGCCTGGCTAATTTCTTTCTAAATTTCTGTTTTAACGTACATTTTAAAAATATTGATGAGATTGAGCATTTTTTGGTTTATTGATTATCACTGTATGTTTTCTGTTTATATCCTTTGTTCATTTCTATGTTAAGAATGTTAGTTCTTTGTCATACATTTATGTATTTTTCTCCAGGTTGCCTTTTGTCTTATTTTGTTCATGGGGTACTTTTGCTATATATAACCTTATTATTTTGTCCTGTTAATCATTTCCTTTATGACTGGGTTTTAATGCAGTGATTCAAAAGACTTTCCCTACTTTGAGGTTATAAAAACATTTATTCATGTTTTCATTTAGTACTTTTGTAGTTTTGTTTTTACATTTAAATCTTTGGCTGTTGGGTAGGTTTTTTGTTGTTTTTTTCTTTTTTTAGAGATAGGGTCTGGCTCTGTCACCTAGGCTGGAGTGCAGTGGCGAAATCATAGCTTGCTGCAGCTTCCAACTCCTAGGCTCAAATCAATCCTCCCACTTCAGCCTCCTGAGTAGCTAGGACAACAAGTGTTCGCCACTGTGCCTGGCTAAGTTTTTTTGAATTATTTTGGTAGAGACCAGGTCTCGCTGTGTTGTCCAGTCTTGAACTCCTAGCCTCAGGTGATCCTCCTGCCTCAGCCTCCCAAAGTGCTAGGATTACACCATGCCTGGCCTTTTTTTTCTGAATGCCACTTTAAGTTTTTTTCCAAATACAAATGCTACCAGTTTGTCCCAATACTATTTATTAAACACATTTGCCTTTTCTCCCCTGATTATCTTACGTGCACAACAAATTGCCATATATTTTGGGTGTTTTAATCTCTATATGTTCCTATGGAAATTCCATACTGTTTTAGTTACTGTGGCCATCTTTTAATATCTTGTAGGGCTAGTCTCCCTTCCTTGCTCTTCTATTTCAGAGTAATCACAGGTGTTCTAGGATACTTGTTCTTCCTAATAACTTAAAATCATTTTGTTAAGGTAAGAAAATAATTTAGATTTTAGTTATGAGTTCATTGAATTTTTGTAGATTAATATAGGGATTCTTATTTTCTTACAATACTGAGTCTTCTTAGCCAAGAACAAGATGTTGTTCATTAATTCATTTTTTTTTTAAGATGGAGGTCTTGTTCTGTTGTCCAGGCTGATCTTAAACTCTTGGCCTCAAGCTATCCTCCTGCCTAGCTGGGACTACAAGCAGGAGCCCACTGTGCCTAGCTGAGATATTGTTCATTTATTTGTATCTTTTATTTAAGTCTTATTCCTCTTGTAAAATTTCATGGTTTATATTAATCTTTTAAGTTTATTCTAGGCATTTTATGCTATTGATTGATAATCTGGTTTCCTGCTAGTTATTATTTGGTATATGGGGAAGCTATTTTCATATAAATTTTATAATTAACCATCAGAGTCTGTTTCTGTTAGTTTTTGGTTGGTTCTTTCAGGTTTTTAAGTGTACAACCCCATCCTATTAAGATAATATTAATTTTGACTCTTTCTTTCTGGTATGTATTCTTTTTGTTTTACGCTTATCTAATTACACTGATTAGTGTTTCCGGAGCAGTGTTGAGTAATGGTGATATTAGCAGACATCCTTTTCTTGCTTCCTTACTGTTATGCAAGTACTTCTAATATTTCTGCATTAAGCAGGAATCTTGCTTTTGGTTAGAGGTGTATGGATTTTTTAAAAGTCGTATTAATGAAATGGCCATCCATGTCTATTAGAAAATTTTTTTAAATCAAGAATAGTTGTTGAATTTTATCAGATACTTCTCTAGTATCTGTTGTTGAAGACCATAAAGTTTTCTTCATTTCTTTTAAAAAATTCCCTGCTGGAAGAGTATTTCTTATTTTTTAATATTTTGATTATGAGTTTGGCATCAGTATTCATGGATGAGATCAGTCCAGGTCATTTTCAGTTTAAGGATGTCTCATGAACAACATATTCCTTCTTGCAGTCCAATTAGAGGCTCTTTCAGAAGAAAAATTTATATCAAGTTGTTACACTTGATCATTTGCTGTTGGTCAGTTTTTCCATTCTGTTATTAAACCTTTTATTTACTTTCTCACAGATCCTTTATTGTATATTGACTGTGCTTGAATATATCTGTTAATTGAGCTTGGAAGGTACTTGGATTAAAATACATTACTCATTTCTTTACTCATTAAAGTCTCCTTATGGAAGATAAAGAATTCTTTTGACCTTATCCTCTTTTCTCAGCTTCCCATTCTTTAATAATTCATTCTGATGTTCTGGAATCCTCCCGCCCCCCCACCCCCCATTAGGCTATTATCTAAATCTTTCTTTTGCCAGTTATTTATTCTTATTGGACAGAACTGTTTATTACTAATGTTCTTACTAATATAGCCAAGTTATTAATGTTCCTTTTATTAACAGGATACCCATTTGTCATTCTGAGAGAAAAGGGGTTTGATTTTAAAATCTGCCTTTTCAAAAGAAGGCAGATACCTTATAAATGGAAGGTAGATAGAAGATCCTGCCCAGAAAAACATGCCCATAAGCTCCAGGATAGTGTTTGAAAAGTCAAGTTAGCCAAGGCTTGGGGGCATAGGTGGGGGTGGATAACCACAAAAATCAGCAAAATATACTAAACTTCAGGCTATCACGGACTAGCTGGGGAAAAAGGGAAAAGATGCAGGGAAAGAATGTTTTAAGCCCTTGTTTTCCGAAAGATTGAAAAACGAATGTATTTTAAGAATAGTATTGTGGTAACTCATGCTTGTAATCCTAGCTACTAAGGAGGGTGAGGCAGGAGGATTACTTGAACCTAGGAGTTTGAGGCTGTGGTGAGCTGTGATCTTGCCTGTGAATAGCCACTACACTCCAGCCTGGGTGACAGGGTTAGACCCCATCTCTTAAAAAAGGGAATAAAAGGTAGTCTTGTGGAATAGGCCATTAAGGTCAACTAATCTAGGTTATTTTGGAAGCAGATGCCTTCTTATGTATTTACTGTAGTCGATGCCAATTGTATTGTCTTTCTCCTGTCCCTCTTTTTTAAGAGACTTTGAAGTTGTCAATAAAAATTCTCAGGAATGCAGCCAGTTGCATCCCCATCTCCACGGCTTGGAGAGGGTCCCAAACCCTCCGCCAGTTCTTTTCTATAAAGGTGTTTTTCTTTGAAACATGGGGAGGTTCCCCTCTTCTCCCTTCAGGAAGCATACCCCCTTTTTAGGCTGTAGGAAAATGAAAATAGCACTTTAATAAAACAAAAAGTTGGGACTACCAGTTAGAGAAAGAAATTTTGGCTTTCCAGAGTATTCAGAAGATAAATACTTTTTTTGTGTGTGTAGCTAGATTATAATGATTCAAAGTATGCCTGTCTTTTTCATAGCAAAGTGTCCAGTCCCCAGTGAGAGAGTGTTTGTATAATTTTTAAAAACGAGTTACAAATTAGAAAAAGTAAAAATATTGTATTTGTAATCAAAATACTTACTCCTGCATTTAATTTTAGGAAGAAACTCTCTAACAGTAAACAACTAAAATTATGTCTGTTTGAACATTCATTCAACAGCATCTTACATAATTTGATGTCTTTGCCTGCCATTCTAAGGCAATCAGAAAAAGTGTGGTATGTGAGGATATACTTAGGTTTGGGGGTTTTTCCCTTGCCTTGTTTCTTTTTTTAAAGATACGGGGTTTTGCTTTGTGGCCCAGGCTGGAGTGCCCAGCTACAGCTAATTTTTCCATTTTTTTTATAGACACAGGGTCCTGTTGTGTTGGCCAGGCTGGTCTCAAACTCCTGGCTTCAAGTGATCCTCCTGGCTTGGCTTCCCAAAGTGCTGGGATTACAGGCGTGAACCACCCTGTCTAGCCTCCCTTGCCTTTTAAAAAATATGCAGAACTAGGCCTGTGTATCTTTGTGAATGTGTGTGTTTATGTGTTGCACTTGCTCATCGCTCAGAAGGTGTCTCAACCTTCTGTTCAGTCAGATAAAAGGCTAATTGATATTTTATGTATATTTGATTACAGGTGTCCCATTTCCCAGAAACTTTATGTCTGTGGCAAAGACCATTCTAAAGCGTCTGTTCAGGGTTTATGCCCATATTTATCATCAGCACTTTGACTCTGTGATGCAGCTGCAAGAGGAGGCCCACCTCAATACCTCCTTTAAGCACTTTATTTTCTTTGTTCAGGTAAGTTGAACCATGATATCTTTGTCATTTGACAGACTTATCTGGATTTGTAACTTTAATGAAGAGGAGCATGTCTTATTTATAGATGTAGAGCTAAGTACAAGCAAGCTTTTCTCTTCTGTTTCGTTCTTTTTTCCACATTGTTACTTCATTGATGCAGCGTAAAAGGCATCACCCTCAAGTCTCTGGTTAGGATATTTATCATTCAGAGACATGGTCTGTCGCCTCATGGGCACTTCGATAAAATTGGAACTTTTAAAAATCAAAATAATTCACCTTGTTTGAAAAAGATATTGAAGAATTGGGACTTCTTCAGCCTAACTTTAGAGATACATAATTCTATATGCAAAATATAAATGTATCTGTCTAGATGCTGTTTTATGGTAGAAAAACCTGGTAGCTTTATAATAGATATTGTGTATTATAGTTCTGTGTGACGCATAAAGGAGAATGTTCTGTGCTCTTCCTGATCTTCCTAAGATTGCTGCATAGCATATACACACACAAACACACACATACACACATATATATAAGTGCAAGTGTGTATAAAAGGTCCACTGCCCTAGAGGTGGCCACTATCAAAAGTTCAGTTTGTAGTTTTCAAGTAATTTCTATGTAAATTCAAATATATATACTGGGTTTTGTTTGGTTTTTTTGTTTTGTTTTGTTTTCAGACAGGGTTTCTGCTGTATTGCCTGGACTAGAGTGCAGTGGTGTCATAGCTCACTGCAACCTCAAACTCCTGGGCTCAAGTGATCCTCCGTCAGCCTCCCGAGTACCTGGGACTATAGGTGCACCACCATACTCGGCTAATTTTTCTATTTTTTTGTAGAGATGGGGTCTCACTGGTCTCAAACTCTTGGCCTCAAGCAATCTTCCCACCTCAGCCTCCCAAAGTTCTAGGATTACAAGCATAAGGCACCGTTCCCAGCACATATATAGTTTTGATTTTAATGTTAACGCAGTAAAGATCATTACTTATACCTAGAGTTGCTTATGTAATAAGTCCTGTGTTGTAAGGATATAGAAAAAACAAACTCAGTTTCTCCTGCTATACTCTCAAAACACAGAATGCTTCTGTGACCATCTGTGTGGGGATTTTCACACACACACCAAGCAAGCAATCAGTTCTACATTGGATACCAGATGGGTGTCCTCTAATTCAATTCAATTCTCATATTGTCTACCTAGAGGTAGTGTTAGATCCCACAAGTTGAGAGCTCAGTCCCACTAGCCTGTCCCCCATTTCAGACACCAACCAAAAATAATAGGTTGTCACGTATCCTTCTGACTGATCAGCTATCAGGGTTCCCACAACCCCTTCCTTGGGTTCAATTAATTTGCTAGAGTGGCTCATAGAACTCAGGGAAACATTTACTTATATTTACCAGTTTATTATGAAGGATATTACAAATGATAGAGATGAACAGCCAGATGGAAGAGATGCATAGGGCCAGATATGAGAGAAGGGGTGCAGAGCTTTATGCCTTCTCCAGGCTCATCACCCTTCAGGAACCTCTACCTGTTCAGTTATCTGGAAGCTCTCCAAACCCTGTTCTTTTGCGTTTTTGTGGAAGCTTCATTACTTGGCCATTATTGATTATATAATTGGCCATCAGTGATCAGCTCATCATTTAGCCTCTCTCCCTTTCCCAGAGGTGGGCTGGTGGGGCTGAACGTCCCAACCCTCTAATCAAGCTTTGGTCTTTCCGGTGACCAGCCTCCATCCTGAAGCTCTCTAGGGCCACCAGTCATCTCATTAGCATACAGAAGACATTGGAGATTTCCAAAAATTTTAGGAACTGTATGTCAGGAATCTGGGACAACCAAATATATACATCATGATATCACACCAATGTTTTTAAAAAGAAAGTAAAAACAATCCTATTTTTAAATGTTCACAGAAATTATTTCACCATTCTTTTGGGTTTCAGACAACTAGACTGGGAATCTCGTCTCTAAAAGACATTTAAAGAGTTTTAATTTTTTAGATCCATTTTTTAAATTTTATTTTTCTTCTCTTTTTAGGAGTTTAATCTGATTGATAGGCGTGAGTTGGCACCTCTTCAGGAATTAATTGAGAAACTTGGATCCAAAGACAGATAAATGTTTCTTCTGGAACACAGTTACCCTCTTGCTTCATCTCCTGCTAGAGCTATTTCATTGCTGTCTGTTATAGACTAGTGATACAAACTTTAAGAAAACAGGATAAAAAGATACATTGTCTGCTGATAAAATTGTCCCAAAGGTAGGTTGGCCTAATAGCTTCAGAGTGAGACCTTTAAGGACACAGCCAAACCTGAGGTGTACTGTGTGACCACTCCTTTTATCGTCACAGAGTCATACTTGGTTGTAATATGTGACGACTAGCCTTTAGTTTGTTTACTTATGATTCTTTTACTCAAGAAAATGATTTGAGTCTGTTTCAGGTGATGGCATAATGGACGTTAAGAATTTCCACCAATAATTTATTAATAAGTTTCCAGAACAAATTTCCTAATAACACAATCAGATCAATTTTATTTTATTTTACAGATAGAAAGGTATTTTCGAGACTCCTTAAGATTTAGAATGTTTGTGTCACTTTGGATAACCTTTTAGTTTGAAGTTTGTATGTTAGTGTTTTTATGGATAAGATACACATATATTTTTTCAAAATCCATGATTGCAGTTTAAATCATTATATGGCATATGTGGAATGAGAAAGTAACCAAAGTTATTTTTAAAGTGACTTTATTTTTTAATCTTTATTTGGAATTTTATTCACATCTATCTAAATTATTAGGACTGTATGTATCAGAAGTAATTTTTTTATGGCTTCTAAAAAAATCTTACAGGTTTTTATTTTGAAAGGCTTTCATTCATGTTAATTTAATATGTAGCTTTTGGCTGAGAAAAAGAAAACTTCCCCCAAAATATGACAAACTTAGGCCTCAAAGCCACTATTTTCATTCTTTTTTTCCCAGAGGCCTTGAAATTCTGGATAAGAGAATGGAACAAAGTATTGAGAGTATTTGCTTATTTTGTTTTCTTTTGTTAAAAAATTACTTCTATGTTTTATTGTGATTTGAGCCTTAGTTAAAAGTAGTGGAGAAATGCACAAACTTTAGCCCAATAAGGATAAGACTTAAGGAGAACCATGATAAGAAGGTGTACACATTTTGTAACACAGCTAAAGTTTTGGTGTGCTATGTATTCTTTAGAGAGTGTGTGTGTGTTTATAGGAGACAAAATGGGAGGAATGAGTAAAAAAAAAATCTTACTTCATTCTGTTAATATTCAAAAGATGGGTAGAGCTCCCATAGGGGCTTTATCCTGTTTTAATTGTTTTTGTATCAAAACTTGAAATTGTTCTATTTCCATTGGGATAAAAGAATCTTCCCCTTTAGTGAAGCAAACATCTATTTTTCATTTGGTTCCTTGGATTTAGTAAACTCTAGCTGGCTATTTAAATGTACGGAGGCACAATAAGTGTACTGGAAGACTTGCCCGACTGGCAAAGCTTTAAGTTCATGAACGTTCTGTGTTTCAGAGCTGTGGTTTTTGCAAAGTATTCACCAACCTCCTTGATGGCTTTGATAAAGGTTAGGTTTGATAAGATTTTTGTTTTGTTTTGTTTTATTCCACTAGACTATAAAGAAAAGAATAGCTTAGAAACTCCACTTTTAATAACTCGGTTTCAATAAATTCTTAAATATATACAGAATTTTAAGAGAAATAAAACATTTAATCTAATTTAGGCTTAACCCGTACATCAGTGAGGAATTAGAAAGAGTGGGATAGTCACTTATGACAAAAGAGAAAAGCCCTCTATGAAACATTCCAAAATCCATGTTTTAAGCTTATCCGCAGGTCCAAAATTCAGCCATTTCTCTATGTTGATCATTTGCGAACAAGAAAGCAGATTTCTAGATGCCACCTAGAATGTAACTGCCTCTCAACTTCACACTGTTGGCTTTACCTTTTTTTAAGTCTACAAGGAATGAAATTATATTTCTCAACTAGAGTTGAGAAACCCTCTCATCATCATTTCTAATATTTCAGATATCCTCAAACAAAAGAGTTCTCACTTTTCTCCATTTAGTTTCAGTGATGGAAATCCTCCCTTTCCAAATCCTCCCTAAGTTCCAAAATGAACCAAAGATGATCATATGCTAGGACAGTAGTAAAAGCAGCTTATAAAATGGGACATAAATCAAAAACTTGTTGCTATTTTGAGACTCAGAATGTCCTTTTTGAAAAAATAAAAACATTATCAGGTTCCCAAGGCAATCTGATTTAAGCAACAGTGCACCTAAACATTAGTGTTAGTATTATTTGTTTACTTCTAAGGCCAGGGAGTAGAGGGCAGGAGGAGAATTGGAGGAAGGGGAGAGAATAGAAAGAGGATGGTGCCTTTTCTGACTTGGCTGGAGGGCCAACCAACCTTCAATGATAAGAGTTTGAAGAAATCAATCTCTTTGCTCGCTTTTGATTTCTCTCCCCTGTCCAGGATCTGCTGTTCCACAGCACTTGCTCCTCTTGCCCTCCTAATCAGAAGTCAGCTCCTCTCAGTGTCTGCTCTCTGCTCCTCATACATGATTACAATCACGGGGTGGAGAGTGCTTGCTAAATTAGGCAGTTGATCCTGTGGTGCTTTAATTTTCAGGCATTTTAAAAAACTTGGGCAGTGATGTACAGATTTTTGTTTAAATATTCAAACTTTCCTAAACTACAGTTTTTGTATTGGCAGCCAAATGTATCCTTTATTCTTTTTCAGATTGTGCATAAAGTGATATTATAGGGCTGCCACCTAACAAAGTATTTCCTTTCATCTTAGATTTGTAGAGCCCTAACTCATGTAGTTGCTTACTTGAGAAATGCAAATCTGTACTCACCATGATTTTGATAACAAAGATAGTTTTTCTAGTAGTTCAGAGGCAAGAGAAACAATCCTGGTGGTGATACTAACTTTTGCAAATGTTGTAGTTTTCTGATTATACTGTTGGCCTTCTCTGAGCAATGAGATTATACTAGAAGTAGAGCTTCTCAAACGTGACATCATTACCTCATACGCGTTAACAAATTGGGCCCAAAGAATATGAGTCCTAGAAAAGTTGTTTCTAAGCAGCCCCAGTGATGGTGCTGGTGCTACTGCTGCCTTGTCACAGGAGGCTGTCTCCTGTTAGTATGAAACCCTGGCCTGAAAAATGCCGGCCTGGACACCAAACATTGAGCACCTTCAACAGGCAAATTATCTCCTCCTGAGATCAGTTCAGTAAGTGGATTTGGTTTCTACTATTGTAGAATTCTGGCAGAAAGGGAAAATATTAGTCCTTTGGTCATTCTATTTTGCATTCAGTTTTGATTCAGTACTGTAAAAGGCTTTGGGGGGACAATACTACGTGTGGTAGCAGTAATTTTACTGATGCAACTGCATTGAAATTCATTTCAGATTTCTCTCATTATCAGATTATATTCCAAACAAGTATTCTGTAAATCCAGACGGATTACCAGTTTGCTATAGACTTATTATAGAACAACATTCTGTTTGGTCTACATCAGAAATGGTTTGCATAAGTTAGTCTTGGTTGCCATCTAAAATATTTTTAAATGTTCTTTACATAAAAAATTTATGTTGTATTTTTAAACCTTTAGGGGCTTTATCTATTTTTCTAAGTCAGTTAACTGTACTTTTAAAAAAATATTTTGTATCTACTTTTGTAACTTCATCAGAATAAAATATATTGAAAGCAAAAAATGACTGATGTTTGTGTCTGAACACACTTATTTCTGTTTAAATGTGGAAAGGAGATTTTCGTAGGTTCTATGGATTTTTGAGTACAGCTTAAATTTGCAAAGTTATCTTTGCATATCATTTAGTAGCTAAAATGTTTTCTTAGCCCTTACAAAAAGGGAAGTTCCTAAATCAACTAAGTATGTTGTGTACTACCAGGTCCCACCCTAAAACAAATGATGCCTCTGATGACACTGGCTGAAACCTATGCCAGACAAAGTAAGTAGTGTCCTTCCTACCATGCAAACCAAGTTCTGGATCTCTTTGTACATTCCTGGTTGTGAGGTTGAGGAAAGGGAAGAGAGACTGGACTTAATAATTTTCTGATCTTAAAATTGAGTGCTCAGCATATATCCGTAAAACATCCCTCTGCCACCCTCATACAGCCATTTTTCACCATTATAGGAGAAATACTTACCGTTAGTTTTAGAGGTCCAAATTATGGATGCATTTTAGATCTGTTTAAAATAGTAGTGCTAGAATTTGTTTTGCCATTTTTGGAATTAATTTTAAAACTTAATGAATGTGGCTAAGTAGAATAGGTTAACACTTATTTTGTATAAGATGGGTAAGCTAGGAATCAGTTTTGGATTTCTTTAGACATTTTTAGTAGGCTTAAAATTGATAGCAAAAATGGTAAAAGTTTGTAAGGGTGTCTAATGGCTAAGCCTTTGAAAGCTATTTCAAACTTTATAAAAGAGTAGTAGAATAACCCAAATAATCTTTGGGAGGGCCAGAGTCGGGCTTCTAATTTGCACAGGCAGAAACAATGTCCAAACCATGCCTTGGACCTTTCGCTAGTAAATACCCCATTGATGTTGTACCCATTAGGTACGGACACTACCGCCTGCACCATTATCAGTGGCCACTAGATGTCAGTCTCTGCCATGTCTGACAAAAGCTAGGTACCTGTAGTCGTAGGGGAATCCTTTAGTAGGTTATCTCATTTAATCCATACCTAAGGAAGTGATGGCAATTGAGAGGTACACTAGAAATTTTTCAGTGTTATTCGGACCATGTCACAAAAGCTTGGACAAGTTCAAATAGCTAGTACATAGTCAGGCCTCTGTTTCTCTGGATTGCATTTGCAGAAATTCTACTAGAAGGCACTGTAAAATAAAATGACTATGCAATTAACAGTCATCCCAATGAGGTAAAAAAAGAGATGTATCCAAGAGATCCTGCCTAAAGAGTTTTCTGCAGTTAGTGTAGATGTAAATATTGTATGTATGAAAGCTGGGAGTGATCATGGACTGATATAAGTGAGGCTAAGAGAATCTCAAGTTCACAGCAAAAAAAAAAAAGAAAAAAAAGGGTGCAGAAAGGACTGACCTATTTCCTGGGACTAAAGGCATTTCACTTTAATCATAACAAAGTAAAACACACCTTTTACTTGATTTTGTTGTAAAAAAAATTATACCAGGACTGTTATGTTAGAAGTCCAAGATTGGTGAGATTGTCCTGCAAATCCTTTTTTGAAAAGGTTCAAATTCAAACTTGAGCTCAAATTGCTAAACCTGTCAGTTCTATTGAGTAATCCCAGTGCATGCACCTTTTGTCCCATGCTGGACTGTTGACATAGATTACTCAAGCAAGGCTCTGTCCTTACGGAGTTCATAGACCCGTGGGAATAAACACATATTATACATAATTGATAGTTGTAAAGGGCCATAAGTGCAACAAAGGTTATAAGGTGCAAGCACTAAGCTTACTGTGGGGTGGTCAGAGGTGGCTCTCTGGAGAAGACAAGGCTTGAACTGGCTTAAAAGACAGGCCATTGCATAACCAAACTCAGCATAGTTTGTGCAGACAGGTACAAGTAGTTCAATATTACTAAAGGACAGGCAGAAAGGGGTTAAATCATACGAAAGAACTTAGGTTTTTGCCTGTAGGTGATGGGGAGTCTGAAGAATTTCAATTAGTGAATGTTTCCATTTCAGATGGCTCTGGCAGCCTTGTGGAAAGAGTAAGGGGAAGAGGGTGGGGCAGATAGGCAATAGTTCAGAGTAACAGATAATGTGGGCAATTTCTAAATTATGGAGAAAAGGAAGGTTGGAAATAAGCAAAAGTACCATTTTCAATAAAGGAAAGGAGTAATTCTGCAAATACCAATCAGCATAACATATAACAAAGCCGATTAAACTGGCTTTAGTGCTCATTTCCAGCACTGCTGGTTTCCAGTTGCACAAGCAAAGTCTAACATTTTTCTCCTCTTAGCTCTTTCTTGTGTGTCTGCTTCATTTCCAAAGTAGCTCTATCCACGTGGTTGCAAAGATGGTTGCCTGCAGCTTCAGGCTTTCTACCAGCTCAGCAACACAGTTGAAAAAGATCATTTCTTTAGTTCCAAAAAAGTCTCTGGGCCAACTCTCATTGGTCTGGCTGAGGTCATGGGTCAACCCTAACCCAATCCGTGTCTGATTGGCCAGAGCTAGGTTATGTTTCCACGCCTAGAACTGGGGATGGGTCTCCCTCTGAACCACGTGGTTTGAATAGCAGAGGGGTGGTTCACCACTACTACACCACTGGAAAAAATACTTTTGACAGTTTTAACTGTATCTTTGACGCCAATGAAGAAAAAAGCAAATTATCCCTAACCACACCAATGTAACTTTTAAGGAATCCCAAGCAGAAAATGTGGAAGAGGCTATTAACAATTATTCAAAGGAGAAATTATGAAGACCAGAACATAGGAGTCAATTAATATTAGAATAAATTAGCATATTTTCAGTCAATCACTGTAAAGAACTGAAGGTGCGATCCATAGCCCAGAATGCAATAGCAAAAAGCTAGTAAGTCCCGCAGCGTACCACCAGACCACATGCTGTAAAGAAATACAGCTAGAGAGACAAAGGGTTTGTTTGGATTTTGGCCTTGATTTGTCTGGCAGTACTAGTACTCCAGAGGCTGGGTGGGTTTGCTGGCAGTCTGACCCATCCCTCTTGGCGTCAGCTTCCTGCTGCATTCTCATAACCCTACAGCCTGTGGCCTCTGCTAGGCCCGTGTCCTGTGACACCTTAAACTCAGGCAAATGCAAAACTGGATTTGTCAGCCCCCCTCAGCCCCCACCTCACTCTCCTGCAACCATGTCATTGTTCAAGCCAAAAACTTGGCCAGATATCTTTCCCACCCTGATCCTCCATCCATATCCAGTCACTCTCTTCATCGACTTCCTAACTGTCTCAACCCACTCTCCCACCCCTCCTGTCACTGGATTAGTTCAAGCCCCTCAATTCTCACTGGGACCATTGCAATAGCCTTGGAACTGGTAGGTAGATAGGTAGGATCTCAGGCTCTTCTAAGGACAAGGGTGCCCTGCTTTGGTGCTGCCTCCAGCAATTACCCCATCTAGGGAGAAGGAAAAGGGCAGGCACTAGGTTTGGGTGGTGCCCCACCCTCAATCCTATCCAGAGCAACTGCTACACCTGGGGAAGGAGGGCATGCTTTAAGGATAAAAAGCTACTCACGTGAAACTGCTTCCTGCTGTGACCACTCCGTCGCACCAGCCCTGCTTGTGATCCGCCCCCTTCCCCTCCCAAGCAAGGAGCTAAAGAACTAGGATAACAGTCCGCCAAGAGGCTGGACTTGACACTTTGGTGTGTCTAGTCATTCTTCAGCCCACAGCATACCAAGAACCGAGAGCAGACTGCCACCCTGACAGAACTTCTGTCGTCGTCTCCAATTTCAGCTCCTACATTCACTCCTCCTCACAGGAACCAGAGAGATTTTTCTACAGCGCAAATCTGAAAACGACTGCCCTCCTTGAAATCCTTCCACGAGTCCCCTTACCTGGAGGGAAACCCACGCTCCTCAGTTTAGAAGCCAGGTTGCCGGGGTGGGGAGTGGGAATGGAGAAGTTCCTTCAAGGGCAAGAGGGGTATTCGAATGCGGGGCAGTCAGCATCGAGCGCCGAGAACCTTGGAGCGTGTCTAAGCTGGGGAGGAAGGAGACGTTGACCCTGCCGTGGAACCAGGCGCCGGGAGGTAGGAGGAGCCGTCGCGGGCGGGGGCGGAGCGCAGGGCCGGGAGGCAGCTGACGCCGCAGGTTCCGGGCAGGCGCGTCGCCGGGGCCCGGACGAGGCCGGGGCGGGGCCAGGCGGCCGGCGGCCTCCGGGCGGCAGGGGGCGGCCTCGCGCACGGCGGCGGTTCCAGGTCCCTGGCTCCGCGCCTTGCGGGAGACACGGCGACCTCGGGTGGCGGGTCGCGTAGGTCGGGCATGGCGGCGTGGATCCCGGCTGCCGCAGAGCCTGTGCTCCGCGGGATCCGCGGGGTGAGCGCGGGCGGGGGCCGGGGCTGCTCTCCCCGGGGCGGGAGCTGCGGAGGGACCGCGGAGCCGGCCGCCATCGGGGCTCAAAGACTGGCTCCCGGGGGCGCGGTATAGGGCCCGAGGGGCCTCCCCTTCCTTTCTCTCTTCTTTCATTCATTCCCTCCATGACAACGACTTTCGGAGAAGCATCAGGCCCCGGCGCGCTCTGGGGGAGCTCCCGAGCTGGGAGGAGGTTGGGGGTGTGGGGGACAGACACATGAACAGTCATAATACCGCGGGCACAGAACAGGAAATGTTGATTTACAAAGCCGAAGACAGGAATCATAGCCCGGGGTCAAGGGGTGGGCTCAGGGCACTGCAGAGGGGCCTGGGCCATGGGGACGTCAGCTGAGCTTCTGACCTTGATCCTCCGCAAGCCCCAGACACCCAGAGTAGAAGCCCAGCAGAGGGCACTTCCCACTCTTCTCCTGATCTCTCCCGCTTTCTGGTTCATCCTTTGCCTCACCTCGTCCACTTCTCTCTTTTCCTCTCATTTTCCTTCTGTCCAGGTCTTAAGCCTGCCTCTCCCATGCATGAAGAGGAGTTCTTCCGCGCTGATGACTTTCAGCTTGGACAGTGGTCATCTGGGGAATGTTGTCAGTCGGATCGTTCTGTTACAGACCGCTGCCCACAGATCTACCAAGATGAAAGAAAGGCTTCTCCCAAGGGGCTCTGTAGTGCTAGCCACCCTCATCCCTTAGTGATTGCCGATTCTGCCTGCCATCTGCTTACCCTCTGCCTTTGCACCCCCACGGTTCTGCCCCCAGAAGCAGCTCCATCCCCCAGCAATCCTACCCAGGTCACAACATCAAGTTTCTGTCCATACAGCACTTAGTCTAACGTGGGACCTTTCTCCTGACCTGCATTCACACTGCCTGCCGGCCTCCTTTGCCGGTGCCCAGCGGGCATGCCCCTAATGCAGTAGTTCCTACCCTGCTCATTCATTCATCCACCCGTCACCAAGTGCTTCTGAGGGCCTGCTCTGGGGTCACCCCTGGGAGGCTGCTGGAACAGGACAGACTCAGTCCTGGCTTCTAAGACCAGTGGTGAGAAAGCCAGTATACAGCTCATTTTAAAGAAGGTGCTCTGAGATTCTGTGACACAGGACCCTGCTGTGAACCATCAGGAAAGGCCTGAGGATGGGCAGGACTCAGGGGTGAAGGGGTGGAGACTTCAACACCAGCACCCACAGAACAGCCCCAGTATCCTCCCACCTGCCATCTATGTCCAGTCAGGGACCAGCGCCTGGTGCTTCTTCCTTTGTAATGCTTCTTACTCGGGTGTCTTTCCTGACTAGCTCCATAAGGCACTGTTTCCTGCAGGCTACGGAGAGCCCAGGTCACATTACCTGGAGTCACATCACCGGTCTAACACAATACTAAATATTCAATCTGTCATTCAAGGCCTGCCATGCTTGACTCCTGGTCTTCCATTCTAGCATGTGCTTGGCCCAGCCATGCAGCTACCGACCTGGTTTTCTGCTCCTTCACGCTTAAGGGTTGAGACATGTTCTACCAGAAGCACTGGCTGCCTATAGTAGCCATGGCGGGGGTGGGGGGTGGGGGGGGGCGGTAGTTGCCAAAGGTAAATAACCCAAAAATGTTCATTCATAAGGTCATTTAATAGAATTCTGACTCTTCTCCCCAGTGAGAGTTGGTGCGTGGTGCAAGCTCAGCTATGGGTCATGAGGTCATGACCTACTGGGGAGGGTGTGGCATGTTAATCAGGCACAAGGGTGGGTGGAGTGTGGCCCCAGCGTTCAGGGCAGTGCGTGGCCAATGGCACAGCAGCCTGGCGGGGCCTCTCTCCTGGCTCTGCAGTTTACTAATGGATGCAACCTTGGGCATATTAATCAATGCCTCAGGTTCCTCAACTATAAAACTATCATCATAATAGTGCCTCTCTCATGGCATTATCATGAAGAATTGAACATCTGTTGAATTAGGTTTGGGGCCTTGTCTCTAGAGTCAAACTGAGTTATTTACAATCATCTTCCGCCTCAAAAAAAAGTTTATTCTGTACCCTGGGTGCGGGAGCGTGGCCAATGCTCCCCGCACCTGGGGGGCTTACATGGACACCTGACACCACATAGCCCCTCTGATGAGCCTACGGCTGCACTGTCGAGGGCCAGGGTCTGTCCTGCAAGGGGGTGGCAGGTGCGGCCTGCACAGTGGCCCGGCCTGGGTGCAGTGCCGTCTTGCTCTGGCCTGACCGTCTTGTCTCTGTTCCGTGGCAGCTGCCTCTTCTCCACTCTGCCCATCGGAAGTTTGCCTCCCAGACTGAGGGGGAGCGCAAAGTGACAGAAATTCTCAAAGAAAATTTTCCTCGAGCTACAGCTATCAAAGTCACCGACATTTCAGGTAAGGTTTTCCCATCTTTCCCACGGAGCTTTGGTAAGATTTTGCGCTGTGGAGGAGGGGCAGAGGGCGAGGGGCTTGCAGGAGGGAACTTGCCGCCCGTGAGTGAGGAGCTTCTCAATGTGTGTTGCTTTTAGACAGATGGAACTCGGCTGCTCCCACCTGATGGGGCGGAGGTGAGGATTCAGAAACCTCACAGGGAAACTGGGGACAAGGCGCAGTGGGGAGGACTCAGACGAGGTCCCTCTCAGTGACCCTGGAGCTCAGGACCACAGTCTTTCATTTGACAGCAGGATGGGCCTCACTCTAATCTCCTCACTTCCTTCTGAAACCCTAGAATGCCAGAGCTGGAGCAGACCCAGCTGTCCCAGCTGCCTTACTTTCCCCAGGAGGAGAACTGGAACCAGAACCAGGACCCAGGGCAGACTCTGTCCCAAGGCTAGTCACCAGCCACAACCAGGCCCTGTCTTTCTCTGGTGGCCACGGGCACCTCAGAAGTTCAGGCTGGCTGTGTTAGGAGCAGGCTGGGGAACCAGCTTCTGCACCCACAGGAAGGGGAAGATAGGCCCTTTATCCAGACACACACACAGAACAGCTAGATGGGCATCAGCCTGAATCTCTCCACACCCATAGGTGCGGTTTTTGCCACTCTGCATTGCCACGAGGGCTGACTTCACTGAGAGTACAGCATTTACAAGGATTTGGGAGAAAGTTTTGCGAGTAGATTTTATCCTGGAAACTATAGGAAATTAATCAATCTATTGGAATGGTACATCAAGTGAGGGCTCCACAGGGGTTCCGGGGCAATGCTGGGGCCTTGATGTCACCAGTCATGCACCTGCCCAGGCCCAGGATGGGACTTGTCCCTTTAATCTGGCTCTGCCCAGCCCTGTACGGAGTGCAGAAAGGGAATCAAGGCTGGGAACTTGGGTTTAACCAAAACTCCGGCTCCTAGAGCACATTATAAGCGAAGCAAAACAAAACCTGTTGAGTAAATTGCACTTCTCATGCCACGTCCTGGTATTAACAGTGCAGAGGACGTTGTCATGCCACAGCAGTCAGCACGTCAGCGCTAGCTCTCTAGCCACGTGGAGGCAGAGCTCGGGCAGGGGTGGATGGGTCCACCAAGCTTTGCCTTGAGGGCTTCACCAAAAATCTTCCCCCTCCCGAAGCCCGGGATAAAACCCTGGGTGCTGCGCTATAGACCCGGAGGTGCCACAGACAGCCCTGAGCAGCTCCGGGCCTAGCACGTTTGCTGTGTCCCTGATGTGGATAGCATCGCACACGTTTTTCATACCAAATTTTAGTATATTTTTGCACTTTAAAAAATACCAATTGCTGGTCCTTTGGAAGGGGGAACCCTGAAATTCAGTCCTTCCCACCTTCTTCTATGGCATTTATTGGCCAGTAAAAGGGAATATTCCACATTCCCTAGGTTGTCCATGCTTTGCGCCTTATCTTTCCTGCCCATAAGTCATAATCCTGAGCAGTGTAGCTGCCTTGCAAAAGGAAGAGTATGTTTTGGGTTGAGGCCACCTGTCAGAAGGAACATGTGGTCAGATGGGAAGCTGTGATCTTTCCCTGACAGTGGGGGCAGCTTTCCTTCACGATGAACAATAATATTGAGACCTTCTTTGGATTCAGACCTTCAAGGACATATGGGATTGTAGCTGCCATAACATAATAATTGAAATGCTTTTGAATTGTGGTTATTTTAGGAGGCTGTGGGGCGATGTATGAAATTAAAATCGAATCAGAAGAATTTAAGGAGAAAAGAACCGTCCAGCAGCACCAGATGGTTAATCAGGTCAGTGGACACCACAGCGCTTCTGTGCCACTGGCCTTCAGCATCTGAAAGGGCCCGCCAAGCCGGGCTGGTGACTTTTACCATCGGTCCTAGGAAGGAAAAATGCAATACTACAATCATGCAAACAGGACTTGAGACCTGAGAAAATATAATCTGGGACTATTTGGAATCAGACTGTGGGCAAATATGAATTTTATTCAAAATTGAAAACAAGCCACTCAATAGTTATTTTGCATTTCCTTGTATAATGCTACCAGTGTTTACTGTTATTGTCACATATTGAATAGTATTTCTAAACATAGTGCTAAAAGATACATGCTTTTGTAGATTTGAAGATTTTTCTTTTTAGCCTCTCTTTGAGACTGTTTTACAGATGGGTACATCAATGCACTTAATGTCTGCTTCCGAATGGTTGCGGTTGCCCAGACCTAGTGACAGAGCATTTGGGGCCTGGGACACCATGTTCAACCAGACTAAGGCCCAGTTTATATATTATCCATGCTGATTTTATTTTATTTAGAAACAGTCTTGCTCTTTTGTCCTGGCTAGAGTACAGCGGCATCATCATAGCTCACAGCAACCTCAGACTCCTGGGCTCAAAGCCATCCTCCCACCTCAGCCTCCCAAGTAGTTGGGATTACAGGCCTGAGCCACTGTGCCTCCCAGGGGAGATTCTGATTGGCCCAGCTGGGATCATGTGCCATCCCTGAGCCAATCATAGGCTGGGCCAGTGGCACATGACTACGTCAGTATCAGGCCAATTGATAGTCCCACCAGAAATGTCTAATTAAAGTGGAAAAGGAACTATTCCCCAAGAGAAAGGAAATTGCTTAATTGACTAGGAAAAAAAAATGCCCATCCCACTATGATTATCAGATTTTTGCCTAGTATAAAAAGACTTTGTCTCTTCCTCTGCACTGATAATAAATTTAAGAGGTCCAAGCCTCCCTCTGATCCTTGTAACCTCTCTGTCTGCTGGTACTGCAGGGGCTAAATATCTATTTGACTGTGGTGGCTTGTTCAGATTTGGGCTCTCAGACCATTTGTAGCCTTAAGTCTCATGACTACTTCATGATGTTATTTCCTGCTCTGAAGTAAAATCGGGGAATTTGTATTAATTGGTGTGGTTTTAAAGAACAGCTCATTTTTTTTTTTTTCTTTTTTTGAGACAGAGTCTCACTCTGTTGCCTGGGGCGAGTGCCGTGGCGTCAGCCTAGCTCACAGCAACCTCAAACTCCTGGGCTCAAGCAATCCTACTGTCTCAGCCTCCCGAGTAGCTGGGACTACAGGCATGCGCCACCATACCCGGCTAATTTTTTCTATATATATTTTTAGCTGTCCAATTAATTTCTTTCTATTTTTGGTAGAGACGGGGTCTCGCTC
>RJWJ010013272.1:0-40247 GCA_004363605.1 Indri indri
TGGGACTACAGGCATGAGCCACCATGCCCGGCTAATTTTTTCTATATATATTTTTAGCTGTCCAATTAATTTCTTTCTATTTTTGGTAGAGACGGGGTCTCGCTCTTGCTCAGGCTGGTCTCGAACTCCTGAGCTCAGAACGATCCACCCGCCTCGGCCTCCCAGAGTGCTAGGATTACAGGCGTGAGCCACCGCGCCCAGCCCTATCTATAGGTTCTTTTGTCTGGCCTTGTGGTATGTTTACCCTCTACATAATATTTTACATTGTGTATATATCTATATTCCCCCCCAGTGTGGATAATGATGCTGTACTTCATTTTACAATCCATATAATGCTTCATTTCACCTATCATCTCTTTCTTACCCTACAGTCTTTTATTGACTTATGACTTTCTACTTTTGTTTTTAGGGGTCTTTATTTTCTTGTGTTATATTGACAATGCCAAATACTTCCCTAAAAATTACTTCTGATTCCTCTAGGAAGTCATTTTTAAGAGACAGTTCTTCTTATAAATCTTTAGCATGCTCTTTTCTTCCCATATTCAGTACTACTTAGTAGATCCATGCTGACAGTTAGCTGTTATTTTCATTCCTGAATTTCAAAATATTCATCTGGATCTACTTACAGAGAGGATGTATGGATTGCCCTTGGCCCCACTCTCTGTCCTTCTGTTTGTTAGTAAATGTCCTCTTTTAGATCTCTGATCTTGTAGAAGGTTGATGTTTATAAAAGGCTCTGACCCATTTTCAAGGTCTAGAAGAGTTTCATATAAAGCAGCTATCTCCAGTGCCTTGTTCTGTTACTTTATATGTGAATTATGTAAGAACTCCACCCTCATCTGCTTTTCTGCAGTTGAAATTGCCAGGGTGCAAAGTACTTCCCCTACTTCCTAGTTTTTTCTTAAAATTAGAAATCACTAACTTATGGGGTGGGGGATTCTCCTGCTGCCTCAAAAAGCATTATCATTTATGACAAAGAGCTGCCTAAGTCTCTGACTGATACATATTTTTGCATTTCTATACAAGATGGCAGAAAGTGGAGACGGGGAGATATGCAGATAAAGGTTTCCCTACGTCCTTCAAGCCTTGTCCCTTGTTTCTCACCACTGCTAATCACATGTTTTAAATCTAATTTTATTCTTTCTCTGTGGTAAGAATTCTTCCCTGATTCTAGCAATAGGTTGAAGGTCTATCTTCCTTTTCGTGGTTGCATGTACCTTTATCTCTTTTTGAAGATATTTTAGTGAAATGTTGGAAGAGGCCCAATAAGGGCTGGTAGCTATCATTTAAAACTAATACATGCAACTCCACAAACAGAAAAAAAGTACCTTTTCATATTACAAAATGCTTAAATTTTCCTTCCTGCAGATATTTTGTGGAAATAAACTCTGCCTTGTAAATATTCATCACAAGTTGTTATTCAAATGATGGAGGCACCAGTGTTCCTATAATAGAACCTGTGTCTTATGAAAACTGGGTCATTTTAGTGATGAAATAAAATGTAGATACATAAGTGATGGATGGTAGGAATTCCAATGACTTCTGTAAAATTTTTATGTATAAAAACTGCCTGATCACTGCCTACTAATAAGAGTCTTTGAGCTGAAACCGCTGTTATGAATCATTTATTTATTTATATTTTTTGACTCTGTACTTCAATGGATGCAAATAAATCATTTAATCTAGGAATTGCAAATTCAGTTGCTTCCAGAGATCAGAAAAGTAAGGCAAATGCATGAAGTAGCCTAGTTCACTACAGTGGGGAGTGGGAGGGACTAGGGAAATGTGGAGATTACTTGTGCTACTGAATCATTGCATCATCATCATAGTGTATTCCTGCTCTCCCATTGTAGAGATGGAACTGAGGTCAAGAGATCTTAACAGATTGCCCAAAGTTGGGGGAATCTATGTGTCTTAATTAGAACTGGCTGTATAATTTGCAAGGCCCAACGCAAAATAAAATGCTGGGCCCCTTGTTCAACAATTAAGAATTTCAGGATAGCAACAGCAAAGCATTAAATCAAGCATGGGGACCTGTGTGACCACACAAGTCACACACCCATGAAGCCATCCCTGGTTTTACTTCTGATCTAGAATTTGTACATCCCAACAGAAACACAACAACACTCTTACTTACAACCACCAAGAAATTGACAGTGGAGGTGAAGTTAAAATTAAGTTCTTGATTTTGATACTACAATAAATGAATCATCTATACTTACAAAAGGCTTTTTTGTATGACCTCAGGAATGCTATTAGTAAAATCCAGCCAGCTTTTAAAGGCATAGATATTCATACTCAGAAAGTACAAGGAATAAAATTGGAAATCGAGTACTAGGGTAAGAGGTTTTATTTATTTTTATTTTTTTTATTTCAGCGTATTATGGGGGTACAGATGTTTAGGTTACGTATGTTGCCCTTCCCCCCCACCACCCCAAGTCTGAGTTTCAAGTGTGTCCATCCCTCAGATGGTGCGCGTTGCACTCTTTGTGTATGCATATACCTGTCCCCTCCTCCCTCCTCCCCCCTCCCCCCTTAGGATAAGAATTTTTAAAACAATAAATGTATATACACATCTTATTTTAAAAGACTTACAACATTTCAGTCATTTAAAATCAAAAGAAAATTTAAAATTTTTTACTCATTAAAAGTGAGAGTCTAACAGCTAGAGCAGCGGTTTGGAATGGTATAAGCATGTCATTTAAACTTGTAATTTGGCTTTTTTATATGCCTTCCTTTATCAACATCCACAAAGATATTGATAAATAGTTGTTAAAAGACAAAAAAATTCCTACCAAATTTAAAAAATATTGAGGTTTATATTTTTGAAACAAATGTGAATGTCAGTTAAGTCATTTACTTAGTTTTGATTTGATTCAGATATTATCTTACACCCTCATGTTGAACCATATCCCTTCATGAATGATTAGCCAGAGGAGATTCACATGTTGGGGAAAGAGAAGATGAGCAAAGGGGCAAAGATAATAATTAACTGAATGAAAAATTAAGTTATAAGTATTATTAATTTGAAAAATATTTGCTGTAAACCATGTATACCAGTATATATGTTCAGCTAGTACTGAAATTTCTCATTAAATTTAATTCCTGGTTGGAGGGAGGGCAAATTTAATGAACTTTTACCCCCCTCCCCATGTATTTTAGAATATACTGTGAAATATATAAACTGAATGTTATAGATTTTTTTTTTTTACCTTCTACAGGTGGAAATTTTCATTTTACCTTTATGTGTTTACCTATGGAGTCCGATTCCTGAAAAAGGTAGGATCTCTCAAATTACTCTATATGATTCTGTAATTGTAAGCCTGTATCCCATTTTTTTGTGTGACCACAATAATATTTTAAATAATCATGACAGGCTTTCCAAGAATTACTTGTGCATTTTCACGTGACTTACAAAAATATTTTGCAGTTCATTCTTTGTAGTAAATCATTTTTAGGCATTTATCTGAAATACTTTTGAAAACAATTTGTGTTTCCAGTGAAAGGCATTTCACTCTAGTGGATTATTTATTACTTTTTGGCATTAGGAACCTTATAAAATCCATCTGATACTTTGAAAGAAGTTAGTTTCTACATCACACAAGTTGAAAACATCAGTTGCTGCGATGTGTATTATCACTGTAGTCTTCACCAGTGGAAGTTATACCAGCATAGTTATTACAGGGCAACACCAACTGCTGGTGGAAAATTAGTTTATTTCATAGATTGTTTCCTCTGCTGTGGCTTTGCTATGTCCTGCATGAATAGAGGCATCTTAATCTATGGAAGTAATTCTTTGTGGCTGCCATAGACTTTTCCCAGGTTATTTCAATTCTTATTGGTACCACTAACAAGTTAGGCTCCTTAAATTCAAGGCTTATCTTCACATTGTCATGTACATATTAAAACAGTGATTTGGCTTAAAATGGGGAATTATTTTCAAAAGATTTTATGGTACTAACCTCCAAGTGATATCAGTGTTATCTTCACTTATTACAAAAATTTTTCTAAAAGACAGCATATGCCAAGTGGCCTGCCTTACTAATAAATGTTTTTATTTTTAAAGCCTGAGTTATCAGATATTGTCTGCCTGTGTAAATTCTATTATAAAGAGTGGTTGTTTCCCTAAATTATATTTTTTCTAGAAGAAATTTTTTTTGCTTGCCTTTTTCTTTGGTAACTGTACTTATTTTTCTACTTTCTAAGACCATATGGTCCAGAGGCCATTTGAATATACTTAAAAGGATGAACTTCACTCTGTAGGCTTTCTAAATGTGAAGAAATTCTCAACTGGGGTAAATAAACATGGTAGAGATTACTTATTTTGGAACTCTTCTGTTCTAATTTTCAAATTTACTTATCTAGAAAAAAGTAAAATGGCTGTAGAGCTTTTATGCTTACAACTTTAGTACCTCGGAAGAGGAAATAGCTTTGGATGGGATTTCAGGGAATATCGAGTAGTTAAGGTCAAGGTTTGGAATTCACGTCTGATTCTGTTCGTGAGGGGCTGTGATGGTGGGAAAGGAAAGATGGTGAGAGCCAGGAGCACATTTTTTGCCCTTTCCCCTGGATCTGCTGGATATGGTCTCCTTTAGCTCTCACACAGCAAGCATGGCTATCTGTCATCAGAACAGGAGACACTTTGAAACTGAGCTCCGGTTCACCCTGTCCCTAAACAAACTGAATGGAAGGAATGAGAATAGTTTTTATCCACCAATCCTCATTGCGTCTGTGTAAGACAGTACATCTCACCAAATGTAGGAGGGCCTACCAGTAGTGTTTGCTTGGAAATTGTTTTTCCTTAAACTATGTGAACTTTATACTAGTTTCCTTTCAACTGCCTGTGGTTATAACAAATGCTTTAAAAGGGGGAGATAAAAGAACTAGACATTGTTCTTCTTGTTGAATTAATTTGTGTGGTGATGTCTTGCTGTAATGCTATCCAAGCAGCGCTCAGTTTTGGATGGGCTGTGTGGTTTAGTCTTGATCATTAGAAATGTGTACACGGAATCCATCTGACTCAAAGAGCTTTGGAGGACTTCATAAGCCATCTTGTCCAACCCTCTTATTTCACAGCTGAGGAAACAGACATCCAAAGAGGGTAGATGGCATTCTGATGGTCACCCAGTTAGTGTTTATTAAAGGCTGAACCTGAAATGAAACACGCACTGCTGTGTCTTATTCCAGTGCTTTCTCCACTTTGCCAGCCTGCCCTAACCCCAGCATGATTTCCAGATGACTTCCTTCTTTGGTTAAGTCAGCAAACTTGACCTAGCCAAGTCATTTCCTGTTTATAGACATTTAAATACTTTCCTTAATGTATATTTTAAAAATATTTTTATTAACTTTCTTGGAATGGGCAATATATTTGCCTATGTAAACTGAGAGAAAATTATTATGGATGCAGCATCAGAAATAATCAAAACAAGGTAATTAAAAGTTTTACAATACCCTCAATGTCTTAAAATACACACATTTCCATCAGTATAGCATAAACTTTGTGTTCAGATTTTTAAAAAAAGTATAATAGAAAAATTCTCATGTAATACCAGAGTAATGAACCAATTTTAAGAGGTCAGAGGCCACAGCTGCCTCTTAATTTCCAGTGTCAAAAATGTGGATTATTCCATAGGCTGTTAGAGAAATGCCTGGACAGCTTGCACTTTGAGTTTTCCTCTGCCTTTAGGTCAAACAAACCTGTTATGTCTCATTTTCTAGGGTGGTCTAAGTGCCATTTTCACCCTAAAAGAATAGGGAAATAGACACTGAAAGGCATTGACCTTACAAATATATTAGTGAACTGTTAATTAAAGTTATTGCTAGGTTGGTAGGAAATATTTAAATAGTTTAAAGTAAGCCTGACGCAATAGTCTGTTCCTATAATTAACTGTACACCTGTGACTCTGCCCATGAATATAATTGGCAGAGACAAGTATTGCTGTAAAAAGAAGACCCAGAATTAAGGCGCTCTGAAGTCCTACCATACAATGTACCCATACAAATTAACATGTTTTTCTAGGTCTTGAAAGAAACTACATATCAAGCCTTTAAAAAAAAAAAATCAGAAAGCTCTCATTTACTGTTACCATTTTTTTTTTTCTCATTTGCGGATGGAAGTTTCTGTTGAGTGGAATTCTTTGAACATTTTTCTTTGAGTTTCTTGGTTTTTGAAGAATACAGTGTCACAGGAAAGCAATATAGATATTTGTGCGACTGGGATTTGGATGCATATTTTTTTCTTATAATCTACATTTTAGCCTTTCCCAACTTTTTGACCATATGGTACATTTTGTATCACAATCCATTTTGCACACATGCACGTGTATAATTAAAAGAAAAGTTACAGAAGTTAGGCATAGGTATATCTTGAGTATCAGCCAGGGGCCCGTTAGGAGACAGAAACCACAGGAGTTATTTTAGGAATGACTATAATATAAGGAATCATTAACCAGAGGGAGCTGCTCAGGCTGTGTTACTCAAAGTAAATTGATCTGCTGACTGTTTACCACCAGTCTGCAATGCACCCTGAAGCTTGCGCCTGAATGTAAATCAATGCACTGCTGCTTTTTGAGAAAGTCCATCTATGAAAAAAAGTTAACTGAATTAAACAATGCACTTAGTGATATAGTTAATTTACACTCTGGCGTAAGCTCCTGATGTCATTGTGGACCAGTGACAGATGTTTAAGGACTGGCCCTCATGTGTTAGTGCTGCGTGGAGATGCTACCCCTGTGAGGACCAGCAGGGAGAGGCCGGAGTTGTCAGAACTAGAAGCTGGAAGGACGATCCATGGGGCCCTATAGGACTTCTGAGGAGGGGACATGGACCAGCTGGGGGTGGTAAGATGGGGGTTGGCGCTGGGAATGTGGAAAAGCTGCGAACTGGAACCAGCTGCTGTGACTTGAAGGAACTGCTGCTGCTGCTGCTGCTGGGATGGAGACACATTGCTGGGTGGAGGTGGGTGGGCGACGACAAGAACTGGAAGCAAAACAGAAAGAAACGAGTACCGTTTTCCTCTTGCAGCCTTCCAGCCTCCCCCAAGTGCTTCCAAGAGGCTGAGCCTGGCAAGCGCTAGCTCCTTAGAGCCAGCACCAGTGCCTGCTCTGAGACTGACCGCACGTCTCACTAACTAGCCCAACCGCGCCCCATTGCTGCATTCTGCAATGTGCTCTGATAACTTGTAACTTAGTTACATTTCTTAAACATGCAAGTTGCCACCTCTCACGGATCATATTGACTTCATGACTAACTACTGGTGAAAATTCGTAGTTGAAAGTGTCTTGCCAGACTGAGCCCTTTGCCTGTACCTTCTGAATCCAACTGAGGCACAGCCTTCTGTTGTTGTTATGGTGTGCTTTTCAAAGTCCAACACAAAAGCCATGAAGTGTTCCACTGGTGGCATGCTTCGAGATTCTCTTTTGTTAATTGGTTAGCTTGGAACCATTCTGAAATGGAAACAGGATTGTCATCCTTTTGCCTATTTTGGGGGTGAAAATAAAATTTGTCCAGTCATTAGAATGTGTGTCCATTTTAAATTTTGTTGTGTCATTTAAAATTTCTTGAAATTGCTTGGACTCTGTTGCTTGTTTAAGGAGGCTTGAAATTTATTTCTACCTATGAAAATGGCCCCCATCAAATACTTCTGTAAGAAGTGCACAGGACAGACAATACTAATGTTGGGAAGGGACCCTAAAGACCAACTATCCCAAATTTCTCATTTCAGGAGGATGAATTGGCTTGCCTGAGACAAAACTAGAAACACATCTTAGAGTCTTGAGACTTTCTAGGTCAATTTAAAAAAAAATGTAGAAAACAAGTTTCAAAAAGCTTCAAGTAATATTTTTTTACTAGCAAGTTCACCTTATTAAGAAATAGAAGTCACATCAGTATAGGAGAACGTTAAGTTAGAAGTCAAGACTGAGGTTTGTCTTGGCTCTGCCAATTATGTTCAGTGGGTTTTTGCTCTCTGAAATCTCTTTTGTCCATCTGTAAGATGGTGAAATGATCTTGCCCTGCCTCAGCTTGTGTGTGTAGGCATGCTTTGGAAGCTGTGAAGTATTTTGAAAATATAAGGCATCACAGTAATTATTACTGATCAAGAGGTGGGCTCTGCTAGGAATTATGAATGCCTAAGTCTGTTACAGTCCCTTAACATGAAGCTTTAAAATACTGTGCTGCTGCTGCATCCTAGTCAGTAAGACCCCTTGTCATGACCATGCTTTGACACTTGCAAATAGGTAAACGTACAATCTGGAGCAAAAATGATGTCAAATAATTTTAGGAACTTCTTCCATGCTGTTTCATATTTCATTTTCCTTTCCCCCTTCTAACCACATCTACCCTCTTGCATGTTTTCTGATTCCCTCATACTCTGTTTTCCTTCCGTATGGGTATGTGGCTGTATTCTATCTGAGGAGGGCATTGTGAGGCTGATGAGAAACTAAGGATATTGCAACATAGTGAAGGTCCTGCAGAGAGAGTCAGAAGGCCTGTGTTTGAGATCTAATTCTGCCATTAACCAGCTTTGCAACTTTAAGCAATTCTCTTAATCTCTCTTGGGTTTAATTGCTTCATCTCTAAAATCAGTAATGTGGACTAACATAATACCTTTCAGCTCATGTCCCATAATTTGTGAAGAATTTGAAACTGCTGATAATTGCGGTAAATGAGTACAACCTGCTTGGAAGGCATCATGGTGATACAGAATAATCTTAAATATCTTATGTTTTGACCTGGCAATTCAAACCCTATGAATTTATCCCAAGGAAAGAATTACAAAGAAGCACAAAATATGGATATGCAAAGTTATTTCATTTCTTACAACTTAATGTATTTGAGTATATACACATAAAATAGCAAATTCAAAGCAGAATTTAAAACAGTCTTAATGTCTCATGTTAGAAGAATCACTTCATTAAAGTGATAAAGTTTCATGTAATATCTTAAAAAATAATAAGGTAGTATATTTATAGTCTCACTAAAATGTTTAGAGCTTTAATGATAAGTAAAACTCATTTGTACATTTTTCTGTGATAGTCATATATATAAATGATAGCTGTAGGTAAAAAAGATTCCTTTTAGAAATGGAAATTTGGATAATTTTTTTCAAAATGTCTTTAATATCAATATTTTGTTCTCTAATAAGTTAACCCTAAGGTATAGTAACTAGAATGGGAATGACTATGCATAGATTTAAGTATATCTGGATTGTAAGAGCACGAATTTGTGAATTTTAAAGAAGAGAAAATAAAAACTAAAAGTTCAATTCCATTTAAATGGCAAAGAAATAGTAAAGTTTGGTCCAAAAAATCCAACTGTTCATGTTTGTCTCGTTCTCACTGCCCTGGCCTCTGAATATTTTCTTTCCTTGATTGCATTGCCCAGAATACCCAGGAATGGCACTCTCATAGGCTTTCTAAGGACATTTTGTAGTTTCCTCTGTGAGTCTAGTAGGATTCAAGCTTTACTTCCATAGAAGGTTTACATGACCTGTTAGGTAATAACATGGAATTCTTCATTATGTATAGCACTTAAAAACAGACTTTTCTCACAAAGTGTATGTCACATGCCTGTAATCCCAGCTATGCAGGAGGTTGAGGTGGGGGGATCATTTTGAGCCCACGTTTCAAGGTAGCCTGGGCAACATAGCAAGACCCCCATCTCTTTTAAAAAGAAAAAAATTAAAAAAAAAAACTAATAATGAAAGTTCCACCTCTTTTAGAGTGGGACAATGACTTGTAGACACTCTTGGCTTAGGCATAGCCAGGATAGCTATGCTGTATTAAGCACTCAATTTGGGTCGGGCCTTTCCTTGACCACTTAACATTCATTTCTCATGTGTTATATAATATAACGCCTCATCCTTGTTGGTGAAGAAACCAAGATTTACAAAGGATGCGTAATTTGCCTGAGGTCACATAGCCATCAGTGGGAGGGCTGAGATCTAAATCCAGGTATTATTGGCTTCATGGTCTGATTATAACCAGCCGTCAATACTGACCATACAGATCTACTAGTCAGATCAGGATTGACCAGTTAACATGAAAAAGCTAAGGCTCTTTCTTATAACTCTTATATGTATTAAGACTGTTGAGTTAAACTTAGTAATTATATTTAAAAGGCCCAAATTAAGTGCCACACTTGGCTTTATTTATTTACTATTTCCAATTAAAGTCATACTGGCAGGCCAAAAATCTGTCATTACTGCATTCTTAATGTTCTTGGATCTCATCAGAAATCTCTCCTAATTTTCAAACTGGGTATAGAAATCCCTTTTACACAAACTGATATAATTACACAGCCCATTTTTATTCTCTCTTGTGATATATTTACTTTCTACAATGTGATTAGTAAACCACCAATATACTATTCATATTGAGAATCTGGCTGGACAAAGATAAATGTTTGAGGTAATATCCTATTACCCCAATTTGATCATTATTCATTGTATATATGTATCAAAATATCACATGTGTCCCCAAAATAGGTATAACTATTGTATATCAATAAAAACAAAATGAATAAAATTCACTTAAGGGATTTAAGAAAAAGCTGGTTGGGACAACTTCATCTTTTGTATATTTTGGGAAATATGCTTTTAGGTGAAATTGCTCCTCATCTAGGATAAATTAAAACTTCTTCAGATGATAAAGGTATTTCATAAGCACTGAGATTATGGCTTCTTGTTTAGTGATACGCAGTATTTTGATTTTGGTTTTATGAAATTTTCTCTAAAGGGCATTGAGAAATACTCTCCGCAGCTTGTCTTTGCATCGTGTTCACGCTGTGTCTTGAGAGAGTGACATTTCACACTGATAGCTTTCTCCAGGCAGTGAGGTGGAAAGGCTTTAAAACTTCGTGGAGGTGCAATGGATTTTTGTGGGGGGAGGGGGGTTGCTTGATTCCCAAGTGCAAGTGGCGACTGCTGCCTTCCTGAGTGATGCTCATTCTTCGGCTATACAAGGGTTTCTGGATTTGGTGCTTTATCAAGCCATGATTCTGTTCAGCTCACTTAATAACATGTCAACTTTGTAAAAACTCTGGAAATGAAAAAAATGAAGCCCTATTGCAGAGGCACCCAAAAGAACACTCATTGAAATATGATGTTCATTATCAGGCAGTCCCCTAAAGGCATAGACTTTCTACTCCTCAAAAGTTTCCAGCTGGATTTGACTGTGAAAAACATTGGTCTGTGTTTTCATGCTGTGACAAAGCTACCGTTACAGCTTCCCTTGGCTTGGCAGTGCCTGAGAACTGAATTCCATTAGTATTCATCCCCTCTTTCCTCGGAAATAGAAAACTGGTAACTCACAGAAGAGTTCAGGTAATTTGATGTGAAATATTGATCCATGTATCAAAATCTGTACCTATGCTCTCACTCTGCATTAGCTGAATCATCGTTAGGGACCTCTCTGACACTGAAAGAAAAATCATCCACCGAATTCAAGGAAAACATTATTTTATTCTAGTGTGTTTTTATAAAACCTGAGAGCTAATGGCTTTCACATACAGGGATCACCCTAATAAAACATTTTCCCCATCAGCAACAATAATGAAACAAACCAGATGTTCTTTGCTTAAAGACAACAGCTTTCTGGGGGAGGTAATGAGATGTTCTAGTTAAGAAACTGGTGTTCTTTCTCAGCAGGGAAGGGCCTAGTCTTGTCCAGATGTGTTTAGGGTGGGGACGGGGGTACTTAGGACAAGGACTTGACGTGGCGCAGAGCAGCAGGCATTCCTGTCTACCAGCTCATGCTCTGATTATAGCTCTGTGTGTGGTTCTGGAGAAACTCTAGCTCGGGGAGCATCTGGTACTGGGTCTGCTGTCAGGTGGGACAAATGGCTCAGTGTTCATGTCTTGTTTTTTGCCTCCCTTCTCATTTGTTAACACACAAGAGCATGGGCCTACTTGGCAGGGACCCTTGCTGTCATTGTCTTGGACTTATTAAGCAAAAGTCTGGATAACAGTCACCTTGGAATGACTATTTCAAAGCACAGAGAAGATGTTTTTTTCAGGCAAAGTTAATCTATATTGATAGGGGTAATTTTACCTGAGGAAGTGGGGCCACAAGAGAGCCTGCTGGAGTGAGTGCTGGAAATGTTCTTGATATGGGTGGTAGTGTAAACATATACACATGCAGATATATATTGAATTTTTGTGCCCTTAGGTTTGTATACTTTACCTTATGTAAGTTATACAAACCAAAAAAAAAAACTTAGTAATGGTCTCTGATAATCCTGTAGCTGCCATATAAAGCAGTCCCTGCATGTTGCTGAGTAGAAATGTGGGCGCAAGGCATTTGAGGATGAAAAACTATGATCAAGGGGTATTCCATTCATTGCTGCTTCTAAGAGCTTCTGTTCATTTGTTTGTTCTTTCATTCAGTATCTGTTGAGCACCTATGCTATGACAGCAGTTATTCTAGGCACCATGGATAAAAGAGTTGGCAAGACAGCCTGAGTGCCTAACCTCATGGAGCCGATGTTATCACTGCTTGTCTGTTCCTTGGTGTCATCAGTAGCATGGGAATTTAACTCCATTTAACTGACATTTGTCAGGCATCGATGCACAAGACATAGAGTCAGATGCAGGAAGGCATGGTTCCTGCCTTTAAGGACCTTAGAATCTAGCAGAGGAGTTAAGATTTGTCTAAAAATGCTTTTGATATGAGGCTTTGTGATCAATGGAATTCGCATTAAGGAGATTGGACTCTATGGCTAAAGTGGGCTTAGTTCTCCTGCATGCCACTCACTCACCACCCCAGGTATGTACAGGAAGAAGGGGAGGGACGGAGAAGACACAGGGAGGAGGTAGATCCGTGAGTTAACAAGCTGGGAGACCGCAGATCGGGCTTGGGGAGGAGGAAGAGGAAAGATGCCCTTTGCACACAAACCACAGGTGTCTTTCACAACGAGCCATGCAGGAGCACTCTATGGATTACAACGCTTTCTAGCAAAAGCAACAAGCTCTTTGACTTCAGAGAATGGACTCTTCATGCAGATTTCTATGTAGTGCAGGAAGTTTTGATAAACGTGATGATTGGTCATCATAGACTGGCAAGACTCTGGTTATTGAACACTACCACAAAAAATGCACAGTGCTATAGATCATTTATCATAACTTAATGTAGCCCTTTAGATGAGAGTATAGACATTAAAATAAAGTTTAGGTTTTGATACTGGTCGATTATTATGATCATTTCGTATCAAGATTTGACATCCATTCCTTCAATAAGCTGCTTGTGATATGAAATCTGACTTTCACAAATACAGGTGTTGTAGATAATATTATGTAAAAGTTGCACCTGATGGCCATTTTTAGCAATCATATTGGAAATGCTATTCTTTTTCTTTTTTAACTTCCTCCTGGCATACATTTGGATTAAAAAAAAAAAAAACAAACTTGCCCTTAATATGACACTGGAAGTTTTATCCTCCTGTCTCTAATATGGCAATTCTAGACCAAAAACTTCATAGGAGTAGAGAATGAACCCCCTCTGAATACAAAAGAGAAATTGGCATTGTGAGAAGAAGTGCTAATCTGTGGTTCCATTTATTTAAAATGTATTTTGCCTGCTAAGGAAAAGTATTTTATTTAGTAGCTGGCTCCAGTGACTGCATTCATATTTTACTTTGCTAGTTCAAACATTTAAGCACAGATGAAACAGACTTTAGATTAGTAATAGCTTCACATGCTGTTATTTTGAAGACTTGTTTGCTGTTTGTGCTGCAGTGTATTCGGGATGTGCCTGCTGTTTTTCATATTGTGTTCTCATAGCATTTGCTTCAAAGAGATATTCTGTTAGTTTATTTCATCCTTTAAAAATTCCCGGCATCCTATTAATTACTGAGCTCGAAGGGAAAATGTAGTAGTGGTTCTCAAACTTGAACATGCCTCAGATTCTCCTGGGGGATTTGTTAAATCAGATCGCTGGGCCTTGTCCCAGGGCTTCTGATTCAGTAGATCTGGATGGAGCCTGAAAATTTGCATTTGCAATAAGCATCAGGGTGGTGATGCTGGTCCAGGAACCTCACTTGGAGAACTACTGTGTTGTAATGTGATGCCCAGAAAGGCAAAATACACTCACTATGTGTATTAGTGTTCTATGGCTGCTGGAACAAACTACCACAAAGTGGCTTAAAACAACACATTTATTTTCTTAAGGTTCTGGAGGTCAGAAGTCCAAAATCCGTTTCACTGGACTAAAGGTACCAACAGGGCTTCAGGAGGCTCC
Organism: Indri indri; assembly: GCA_004363605.1. Classification (NCBI taxonomy): domain Eukaryota; kingdom Metazoa; phylum Chordata; class Mammalia; order Primates; family Indriidae; genus Indri; species Indri indri. The sequence continues at coordinate 14,235 of RJWJ010013272.1, forward strand.
GAGGGGAGAATTTATTTCCTCACCTTTTTTAGCTCCCAGTGGCCGCCTGTATTCCTTGACTTGTGGCCCCTTCCTCCTCCTTCAAAATGCATTACTCCAGTCTCTACTTCTGTCATCATACTGCCTTCTCTTTTACAGTCAAACCTCCCTCTATCTCCTTATAAACCAGGATAATTTCTCCATCTCAAGTCCTTAATCACATCTGCGTAGTTTCTTATGCCATATAAGCTAACACTCACAGGTTCTAGGCCGTGTATATCTTTGGGAGTCCTTACTGAGCCTGCCATACCATGCCAGTCTCCTACTCGTCTCTTCTGACCGCTCGGAAGGCATTCACTGGTATATCCAGAGGGAAATGCCATTTAGCACGATTAAAATTGGAGCCATTTCTCATGAAACTGGAGACAATTTGCAGGTGGTAACACACCTGCTTCTACAATAAATGTTCATGTTTTCCTGTTATCTTGAAACACCATGGAGAAAAAGTTAAGTTTTATAACAATTTTGATTTTTATTAAGAACTCATAGAAGTTTTTCTATGGAAGGATCACATGTTCCTTATCCTTAAGGAGTTTACAGGCTGATAGAAGATACGACGTGTTCACAAGTGTATTTGATCTCAGCCAGCACGTGGTAAGTACTGTAGTGGCAGTACCAGTGCACCTCCGGGATTAGAGAAGGAGGACGTGGTACTGAGTTTGAACAATGAAGGAAGCTTCAGCTGATGAAGATGAACGAAGGTGGGGAAGGGGAAGAATAGAAAGTGGTAAGGCTGGAGCTCAGAGGGTTGCGGTTGGTGACAAAGGGAGAGGGGAGGCAGCAAGGATGATGATGAAGAGAGGCGGGTGGGGCAGATGCCAGAGGCTGAGATTGCCGGTCAAGAATCCAGCTTCTGTTTGGTGGGGAAAGAATAGAGAGGTGACTGACATTGAACTAGAGCTGGCGAGAGGTCAGCGGCCTGCAGTGTGGAATGAATTACAAGTAGCAAGACCTGGAGGCACGGACGCCTGTGATAGCCACTGCAACAGCCATAGTAGCCGCTGTCCTTGGCATTGGCCCACACGCAGGTGAAACAGGCTCTTATGTAGCAGTCGTGGTCTTTGTTAGGTACGCCCGAGAAAGATGGCAGAAGGCCAATTTCAGAGGAACCGTCTTCACAACAAGCAGGAAATGGCTTATCAGGCACTGAAGAGGTAAAATCGAACTTTAGAAGAGAGAAAAGAAGAGACAAGCAGAATGTTCTCAGCGTATTAAAAATAACTTGTAAAGGGGGAGAAAAGAAAAAGTGAAAGTTTTAAAAAGATTTCTGGTGGTTTCCCACTCCCAGCCCCTGCCACCGCCACCCCTCCCCCACCCCCAAGGATGACTATTTATTACCTGGCAAAAACTGTGGCTGTTTTCCTTGCGATTTCTTTCCAAAGGGGTGAGAAAGTACTTTTTCATTTAGAGTCTCTAACTTAGCAGGAGGGGAAAAAGTAATCAAGGGACATTCACATTTCGGTGAAGATAATACCTTTTTTATAGAGAGGGGAGAAAAAACTGTTCCTTAGTTTGCTTTTAAGAAATTTTAGGCTTAGTATATAATACACATAATTTAAAAATATACTTCAGTTCTGTGGTATTTAGAGGAGAAAGGGCAGCTGATTTTAGAGAAAGAGAAAGAGGAGTCTTTAGCCACAGCAGCCACCTGCCTCCTCGCCTACTGCCTTGAGCTGAGCTGCGTCCTGGTCCTCGCAGTGTCACATATCATGGGTCTTCTCCTGGCCCTCTGAGGTTTATGTTCTCACTCCATTTACAAGAGAAGGAAACAGTCTCAGGCTCAGTAACCTTAAGTGGCAGCCCCGGGTCGTGCGATTCTTCACACACATTCGTCGCCATTAAACGCACCATCCCCGTGTTCGGCTGAATCCTAAAAAGCAAACCTATTCCATGATGTTACGTCTTAATGTGGATAATTTATGGTGGCAAGATGGGAGACAAATGATAAAATAAGGATAGTTTTAGCCGTAAACGTGTTTAATTTCCACTCAAATGATATAACCACAGGGTTTTCCAGAAATCCTATTTTTATATTTTTTAATCAAGAAAAGCTTTTACTGTACTAGAAAGTAAAACATTTCACTTTGTAATGGGAAATATCTGTGCTTTCCCCATGGTAGCAACTCTGTTTTGCCGGTAGTAGACATAATGGTCATCACCCCTTCCTAACTTGGCTAACTCCTGTGATTACATAAGGCTTTGTTCAAGTTTCCTCCTCTTTTCTCTTTCCTTCCCGCCCCTCCTCCCTCTGGGCCAGCCTAAGTCCCTGCCCTCCCCCACCCACAACACCCTGGGCCCCATAGTGAAGAGCTCTGTTACTCTGCTTGTCACGTGATTCCCTGTCTGCTTCCCCACACTTACTCTAAGCACCTCGAGCATAGTTCCTGAGAATAAACATGCCATAAATAGTTGTCGAACTAGATCTGCTCTTTGTCCGTAAGGTAGCTGAGATTAAACTGATGGCATGGCATGTTGTTAAGTAAGATATATTGAGAATTGAGACAAATTTCAAAAATAGAGAAGGGGAAAAAAATAAATAGGAAAGTGAAACTCATTTTTAAAAAGGAGCTGCTGTTCCACATAGTAATGCTGTATCTTCACTTGCTTACTTGCTCCAGGTTTAACTCCATCATTGGGGGAATAGATAGTAAAAGCTGAAGAAACATCTGTCTGGGTAGGGTATGGTATATCCTGGTTATCCATTTTCTTCCCTGAAAACATGGGAGTTGGTGTCTCATGAGAGCAAGGGAAGGACAGGATCACAAATGCCAGAGAGAGTCCAATAGTCCCAACAGAAAGCCAGAAAGAAAGGTGGCCTTCGCTGTTGCTGTCTGTCCCTTCTCCACTGAATCGTTGACAACAGAGCTTCTTAGTTTACTAGCGCAGCCTTCCCGCCTGCTCTGAGCACTGAGAGTGGCTCATCAATTAAGTCCTGTACATTCCTTTGGCCCTACCAACAATTATTAATTCCTTTCTTTAAATGAAATAGCCCGACTCCTGAAGCCTTTAAATCGCCACCAAATTAATTCATAGAGAGATGCTGGCGCAATTTAAATCCCCCCTTGTCTATTTATTACATTCCAGAGGTATTATCTGGTTGCTTTTATCTACTTCATCTGACTCGCATTGATTTTTTTTCTTAAATGAGGATTTGCCAGTACATGGTACATTAGTATAGCCCTTCAATTATTATTAAAATCTCTTTCACAGTATTTCTGTACAACTTTGAATATGCATTTTGTTTTTTCGGCTGCCATATAAAGTCATCTTTATAAAAGCATCAACAATTACTTGTTTTATATCCCATTTTTAACAGCGTCACTCTTCTTGAACAATATGCAGGTAAACATTTTTTCTTTCCAGATTGTGAGATCTTGTCACTTGGTAAAGGGGCAAGAAGGAGGCGTAGCCTGAAGAAATTGGTGAGAGAAAGGGAAGTCAGGATATTGAGGATAGAAAATTGCTGTTTATAAATGAATGAACAGGTCTTGGGAGGCAATCTGTGCTGCAATTTTTCTTAAATGGTGGTAATTGGATTTGCTAACTACCGTATATTACAGCAATACCGAGGTCACTCAAGAGAAGGAGTTTGCCCTGTGATACTTTGCAGTGGTGCGTGTTACGGTGGTGCAGTTTTATGTAGCAATTTACTTAGGTTTCTATATCCTGTGTAGGTAGCAGTTTCTCCTCCTTTCCTTGCTAGTCACTAAAGGATAGTCGATTAGGGCCAAACCATGTGTTTCTTTTCCAATGTGGTCATTTATGTTTGTGTTAACTGTTTCTTCCATAGCCTTTGGGACAACTGTACATTAATTCTAAAGGGAAGGAAAAATAACTTAAGATTTTTAAGGTGACTTTAAAGATGTTGAGTCAGGCCTCAACATCTAAGCCCTGGTCCCTTTCCCAAATATGTGTCTTTTTGAAAGAGTGGCTAGTATCTGTTATCAGGCAATTCATGGAATAAACCTCTGCTATAATAGTGATTGATAATTTATTAGCTGGTAGTGCATACCTGTGTGGTATTTTTACAAATCTTTTTCAAACACTATCTCTTTTTTTTTTTTTTTTTTTGGAGGGGACAGCTTCATGACAATTTCTATATAATTAGACCTTGTGTAAGACCTGTTTAAAAGAAAAAAATTGCAAGTACTTGTAAATTGCAATCGCATTTGCTGTTGGGCTGTGATGACACTAATCAAATAATGGAACTTAGTTCAAGGAAACCAGTAGTTAGGGTCACTAGTGGGTCTGTGGCCACAAGCTTCATTAATTTGATAATTTTCACTCTCTGCTGCCAGTTGACCTCTGGATTTTTGCCATTCTTCAGATCAATGATCATAACATTGCCTCTAAAAATGGAATACCAGCAAATGATAGGAGCAAGTTTATTAATAAGTCTAAATTTAATCTCGAGAGCTAAACGTTCGGTTACTAATTTATTGCTTGATCATAGGGATTAGGCCATGTAGCCATTGTCTGAGCTTGGTTCCCTTGTTTTCAATCTGGAAACTCAGGCATATTTAATAAACCACATAATTTATTAATGGTCTCTAAGTTCTAAGCTCTTATCTGCTAAGTAAATAGGTAAGTTAAACAAACAAACAAAAAAACAACCTAAGGAGAAAGGGTACTTAAAAAGGAAAAAAATAATGAATTGCTAGGTTTTTTTTAACCCTTTTCTTCTATTGTTTGTATTTCAAGTTTAATTAGACTTGAGCATTTGCACATAGGCAAAATAATGGGTGAGGCAACAAGGGAAAACCAATTTATTGTTACATAACAATAAAAATATCCTGGGAAATCTGGCTCTTTCCCCACATTAAGCACATGAGGAGCCTCTTGTGTCCATCTTAAGGAAATCACACTCTTCCTCTTGCTCACAAACACACAGACACTTCCCATTCATTCGGTTTCATTCCTTGTAAAAGTCAATGAAGAGCCATGTTGGAAAGGTAATTAAAGCACCTGTTTTAATTGTGTGGGAAAGTATTGATTGTATTCTTTATCCATAGACAACTTTGTCTCACAATCAGCCTTTACACATGTCGTATATGCAGATACATGCAGTGAGTAACGTGCATGTGAGGTCTGGCTTGTCTAGGGGTGAGTGGGTGATAGTGTCGTTGGAAGTTAGGTAGTTGGAAGTAAGGTAAATGTGAAGGAAAGTTTTGGGGTATTTTTTTTAAACAGTATTGGCATGAGTCTTAAAATCATTTAAAGGTTTGCAAGTCTCTCAGAAAAAAAGTGGAATACATGGGCGTTGTGTTTGTAAATGACTATGTTTGTAATGAAACCCCAAAGGGCAGAGATTTAAACCCAGGCTGCACCCCAGTGGGCTCTCCATTGCCATTTCCAGGGGCAGCTCCACTTTGCTTGATAGGCGACATCCTTCAACCAGATGGCTCTGACACAGTAATGGCCACCCTGATTGCATCAGGGAACTAGTCATAAAACAAGGACATTTAGGTGCAGGTGGAATTTTTTTCCTATAGCACAAAGAAGGATTTTAGTTCTCCTTTGAAAGAGAAGATTTAAATGCCTTGTGTTAAAATTACATGGCCTGAGGACGTTTTGTGGTCTGCTATGCTTGTTTAATTATCCTAGATATTTGTGAGTTATTGTTTTCAGTTATCTCTTACGTTTATCCACTCCACATGACTGTTTTTAAATCTTCATCCCTATTACTTGGCTCCCCTCATTTTTATTGCTAATCTAGGACATCTCTTCCATGGACTACTGCAGCAGAGAAATGGTATGTGCTGCCAGCAAAGCTAGCAACTGTGACAGGGAAATTCTGCCAAAACCAATAACGAATTGGAACTTACAAATCCCTGTCTTAGCAATATGCCCTGGGACATGGAAAATATTTCTCTTTAATAAATAGTTAGAAAATCATCTGCTTGAAAGTGGTTGTCAGAAGGCCCCTTTTGGCACCATCTTTGTGTTGGAAAGAAGAGACATCAGGATGAGATATTGCAGATTGCTAGCCATTCTGTAACGCCTCTCTCAATGTATAATCTTCCTAACGAATTTTAAAGTTGAAACCTTTGGTTTTGGATTACTAAGCACTTAAACTCAGATTCTTCATGCATCTCAGAAATCAAAGACATCAGCATTTAGGAAAAGAAATTACAAGTAGATATAGTAATACCATGTAAAATGTTATATAAAATGATTTAGATTTTGTTTTTAGTTATTGGAATAAGGGTGTTGCTAAAGTCAAGGTTGTAGGTAGTATGGGTCATGAAGGCCTGTGAGCTGACTGGACGTCTTAAAAATATATGCTGTAATTCACAGGGCAAGACCTGTAGAAGCAGACAGATGAACCATGGTGGCCACACCAGTGTGAAACCAGCTCTGAGTATGCTCTAGCCATCAGTTAATGGTAGAACTTTGTGGAAAAGTATGTTTTATGTCATGACATTTCAAGTCCTATTACTTGAATGTAAATGATGGCCCCAATGTTTATCTCGTGCGTTTATAGAGCACTTTACTTTTACACAACACAGGCAGTACATTCTTACTGATAATCTCAAGAACTCTGTGGTGGATGAGGTATCTGAAGGCCAGGGAGTTTATCTGACCAAGGTCCCTTTTTCATACATCCCAGGGACAACTGGGACTTTCACCTAAGCCTTTGAATCCTAAGTCAGTTGTTAAGGGCCACTGGACTGCAGCCATGCACATAACACGCTATGAATAAGGGCAGTACTTATAATAGCATAAAAACAAATAACCTGATTAAAAAATGGGCAAAGGACCTAAACAGACATTTCTCGAAAGAAGGCATAAAAATGGCCAACAGACATATGAAAAGGTGCTCAACATCATGAACAACCAGAGAAATGCAAATTAAAACTACCATGAGATATTACCTCATGCCCATTAGGGCAGTTATTGTTAAAAAAAAAAAACAACAACAACAAGAAATAACAAATTTGGTAAGGAGTATGGAGAAAAGGGAACCCTAATACACTGTTGTGAGAATGTAGACTGGTACAGCCATTCTAGAAAACAGTATGGAGATCCCTAAAGAAATTAAAACTAGAACTGCCATATAACCCAGCAATCCCTCTTCTGGGTATATTCCTAAAGGAGATGAAATCATCACCTTTTAAAGATACCTGCACTCCCATGTTCATTCACTACAGCTAAGATATGGAAACAACTTCAGTGTACATTGGATGAATGTATAAAGCATGCATATTTATATAACAGAATATTATTTATCCTTAAAAAGGAGATGATCCTGTCATTTGCCGTGACATAGATGGACCTTGGGGACATTATGCTAAGTGAAATAATCCAGACACAAAGAGAAATACTGCAAAATCTTAAAAAAAAAAAAAAAAAGGTCAAGTATACAAGATAGAGAATGAAACAGTGGTTCCCCAGGGTTGGGTGGATATGGGGAGAGGTTGGTCAAAGGATACAAAGTATCAGACATGCAGGATGAACAGGCCTAGAGATCTAAGCTATAGTTAGTAACAGTGTATTAGGGATTTTTGTTAAATGAGTAGATTTTTAGCTATTCTTGTCATACACGCAACGAAGGAACTATGAGATGATGGAATGTTACTCTGCTGCACTACAGTAGCCATTTTATTATCTGTGTGTATCCCATAACATGTTGTAAAACTCAAATATATACAATAAAACTCATTAAAAATAAATAAGGACAGTATGCATTTTGGCTTCCGAGAGGAAAGCCTACATCTTTGCTTGTGGGTTTCTTGTTAATTTTTAGTCTTATCAAGGCTGATAGACCTTTCCTCCTAAAATGGTCCCAGAGCATTGTTAGGAAGAGAGATTCTGCTTTGTTGGTGGCAGCTGCTTATTGCAAAGCAGCCATTGACCCAAAGATATGGAACAAGCTTTCCTTTACATGAGGTCTATGTGTTGTTATCTAGAAGGGGCCTAAACCTTGCCAGAAAGTAAGGCTGTTCTATAATAAGCCTTTTTAATTTTTGATGGAAGTTTCATAACTTTTAACTGATGTGATATGTGGCATAATGCAACCCAGTAGTTAAGAATGTGAGCCAGGCCAGTTTGCTGGGCTTAAATCTCGGTTCTGCCATTTACTAGTTGTGTGACATGTTGCAAATTACATATCTGCGCCTCAGTTTCTTATCTGTAAAATTAGATAACTGGACTCAGCTAAGAGCTTTATTGTAAGAATTAAATGAACAACGTATAGTCTATAGTTTATACTCAGTATAAATAATAATATAAACATGATATAAAGAAATTTGTGCAATAAGTTTTCTCTTTTTTTAGGGTCCTCAAGGGAATTACAGGGGAGTAGATTCGGGCTGTCTCATGTAGTAGAACTTTGAGGCCTGTCTTGCCTTCATCTTGGTGTGATGGTACATATTCAGGGTAATTTTCTAAGAAATTTTCTAGCTTTGTTTCTGATTATTTACTTACTCACTTGAGATTGTAGGTGATTCTTTCTGGACTCTGCTCTGTGGCTGGGCTCTTGACTCTCCAGAGAAGAGGGAAGGAACTCTTTACTGGGGCATGGGAGTCTGGCCCCCGACCACCAGAGGCCACAGTCCCTAGTACTGGCACGCTCAATGCCTGAGCAAACGTTCACATGGGAGAAAAATCAAGAATGATTGTGTAAATAGCTAACATGGATTGTGTGTTTGCCTGTTTGACTGGCATTGTGCTAAAGTTCATATATATTCAACTCAAGTTATTTCTCGCCAAACCCTAGAGGGCAGATAAGGAAACTGAAGCACAAAGAAGTCAAATAATTTGCCCAAGTTGTTGTAGCAAATTATGAGGTGGCACCATGATTTGCACTTTGGCCATCTGTTTCCAGAGCCATGCTATTAACCAGGGAGTCCCAGTCTTTGGGATTGAACTGGCCCCTTCAGAAATGCTTTTGTGAATTCATTTGGTATGGTGGCATCCACTTCTGTTGGGGGTGATTATGACAAGTCTTATAAAACACGTCACTAGATGTTATGAGAATAATATCAGGATATTCTGTATCATACAGTATCCTCTTTGCATGGACTCCTAGAAAAAATTTGTCTCAGTTCTTAATAATCAGAATAGATAAATTCCCTGAGCAAATTGCTCTGCTTTTATTTCCTAGACATTGTAAACTTTCTTCTTTCGAGCTGACCACTAGAAAGCTGGTAATATTTGTAGCATTGGTTTCTCATTATGGCTTTGTCAACCTTGCCTTCAATTTGTCAGTACCTTTGCTTCTCTTTGGATTTCATCCCACATATTAAAGTCATCTTTAAATTCAAATTGTGCATGCATGTGGAAAAATATTCAAATAGTGTAGAAAAGCATAAAAATGACAAATCTGTCCTCTCCCTGACACCAATTCCTACCCCTAGTTTTTTCTCTTCAGAAATGTAAGTATTTCTTGTGTATGTAGAGATGCTTTATGCATAAACAACATATATGTACATTGTTCTAAATAATAGAATCATGCTAATATACATTGTTCAGTACATTACCTTTTCTTATTTTAAAATTTCTGTTTTAACTAGAGAAATCATAAGACGTATAAATAAAAGAAAGGTTAATACTAATCCCCAGCCGTTATTTCCCATCTCTCCAGTGTATCCAATGCTAACACTCCCCATGTGTGTTCCCAAGGTGCCTTATCTTAATTATAATGCCTATCTTACCATATTGTCTGTTTTTTATCACCTGACCTGTGAACTCTTTGCCAACCTGGATTGTGGCTTGGTCATTATAATGTCCCTCGTGTCTGATGCACTGACTAGCACACAGTGGGTATTCAACATGCAATTTTAAAGGTGATTACCCAAATGAAAGAACATATAGATAAAGAAATTAATGCATTTTCTTCATACAGAATATTCTTTTAAAAGGCTGAAATTGAGCCTGAGTATTGCACTATGACACAAAGTAAAGAAAACAAAAACAAAACAAATTATTTCCTACTGAGTAGAGGAGAAATCAGATAGATATGTGGAAATGCTCTGCTTTGAGTGAGCGTATCTTTCTGTAGCCATATCACAGCAAGGACACGTGGGACCTTAGGTGACTGCGGAATATAAATGAAAATTCTGTACGTGTTTACACGGCTGGCTGGGAAATTTACTCTGCGCAGCATTCAACAAGTATCTGTTGAGCAGCCTCTGTGTAGGGGGCACTGGGTCGAGCTCTAACAACGTGGCAGTCAAGTTATACTTTTTGCCCTTAAGGCATCCAGAAATAAGGAGAGTCTGAAACCTAGCTTCCCCCCACACCTCTGCCCTCCCCTCTTCCATGAATAAAGGAGATTTGAGAGAACCTTCGGACTTTATGTTATGATACCACCTGGTTAATTATCATCTAATGTGGGTTTGTTTTTTCCTGCTTTCTAACAATCTCTCCTTTTATAAGGGCCCTGGTACTATTTACATCTGCACCTTGTCATGCCTTGTCACAGTGAGGCTTGGCTTGGCTTGGCTTTGCTTTTCCCAAGGGACAGGGTAGAAAAATGTTTTTACACTGCATTCTAATCTCTGTAAGAAATACAAAGCAAATAACATGGTAAGAAAAAATTTGTTCATGATATATTTTAACCACTATCTGTGACTTTTTAAAAATGGTCCCAGGAAGTAAAAAGAAAACCTTTTACTAGAATATCTTTTCTGTGAGAAAAGCAATAGCAATGCTGTCATTATCTTCGGATATCCATTTTCTCTTAAGATTTCACACGGTCTGTTGCTATCACATTGTCATTTTTCATTATTTGCTTTTTGCTTCAGTTTGGTTCTGAATCCTTTTGAAAGAAAAACTTATCTGTGCCTTTAAGGAAAAAAAAAGTAATTTTGCACTATCAGAAGAAAATATCTGATCTAGAAACAATTTCAAAAGTGACCGTCTTTCTCCTAGACTCCATGCTTAATATGCATTGAAATTTGATGTTTAAGTAGACGTCATGATAATTAGAAATGGCTCCTGGTTTTAATATAACAGAACAAAGAAGTATGCATTTTTTGTCCAGACAATAAATCTGTAGGGATTCCTATCTAGAGTGGCAGTGGGAGGGTGGGAGGTGGGGGCCATATGCTCGCAGGGCAATCTTGGTCACTACTTAGCATTATCTGTGTCCCTAGAGGATGTACTTGTGACTCGGGAAAAAGAGAAACCAAAACAAATCCAAATATAGTTATATCATAACAATGAACATGCCATAAAAAGGCTTATTGAAATTTGCTATCATTAATTCCTAATTATATTTTTAAATGAAATGAAGATTAGGAAACTATTTCAATTAAGCTTGTAAGATTACCTGCTTAGACTAGCAGCTAGAGAATTATGAGGTCCATTAATTATAAAGACTTTTCCAAGTACTAAATGTACCATTTGTAGACAGGCTATAATTAACAAGTTATGGGTAATAAGTGGAAAGGAGCACAGTGGTTCATATTTTTCATCTCTAACTGACAAAACCTTTCTCCCCACTTAAAATTATAGGAAGACACTTTACATTTCTTATCTTCTGCTTGTGTTTCCTCCAGTGATTCATTAGTAGTTCAAAGGGTTATTGTTTTCCTAGAGCAAGTTTAATCCTGACATTTTCACTCCTCAGGTTTAGAATTAGATTTTTGTGTCTCTCATGCATGCCGGGCAAGTAATGTAAAGTTGTCAGGGATATTTAGCTAAGAATCACCAGCACCTCTGAAAACTAGATCCCTGTTGAGACCCAAATACACAAAAGTAACAAGATACGGAAGCATTAATGCTGCCTGGATTCCCAGTGGAATGCTGTCTGCAGCTGTGCTTAATGGAAAATGTTACATTGGTAGTGCATTTTGATGGTCAGAAGACATTCTGTCTTTTTTGTATTATATTGCTAAGAATCAAAGGATAATTTAGACTATTTTTACCAAAAGATTCATGAAAGTTTATTGAATTACAGGTACATTGCTATTTCTTTTAAGTAAGGATATACTGTTCTCTAATAAGACAGTTGGCAAAGCATCAGGGCAGACTATTACAGTAACTTAGTGCTCAGTTATAATTATCTTCAGCTGAGATCCTTGAGTGCTGGGGTACCATTCAAGGCTGTCACTGTTTTTTTTTTTTAAATTATATACAATTTCTCATTCTTATAAACCTGGCTTTTGTTTTTATTTCTGCTAATTGGTATTCCAACTTTTTTTTTTCCACCTTTTAAAACAATGATTTTGGAGATAACACATTTCACATACTCTGCTGTGTTTTATTTTAAATGCTTTCTGGATTTCACACAGTGGTTTCTTTGGTTAGCATAATTGCACAATTAAGTAAAATAGAGAGGAGGAATGCTGTAAAAGGAAAGCATTGCTGGCGAGGGCTGGTGACAAGGCAGTGTCTGAAGGCAGCAGCTGTACCAACAAAGACCCTGCAAAGAAAGCTAGACCCAGGGAGCTGAGGTCCACCAGACCAGGCCCCCACAGGGCAGGGAACATGGTTTAAAGTCTTTGGCACCTCCTACCAAACATGTTGCTGACATATAGTAGATACTTAATAGCTATTGAAATGAAGATTCAAATATGCCATGAAGGGTGGACAGGCATAGCCAAAAGTATCAAAATAAGGCTGGGGATTTTTTTTAAAAAAAGTGAAAGCCTGGAATTGGATGAGAATAGACCATATTGTTGAGAACCAACATTGAGAAGCAGTTTCAATTTGAGTGAGACTGCAAGTTTCCTTTTTCAGGCTCTCTTCTCTTAGATAGTCTCCTAAAACCATATTCCAATGCAGTGTATAAAAGATCTGAGAGCTAGGCATAAACTAGGAAGACATTGTTTCTCAAGGACTCAAATTGGTTCTCATGCTGTCAGTACTTCATAATATTAATAACACTTATCTTGTGTTTATATTGCACTATAGCATGCTAATTAAAAGGTAGTTTACATATAAAGGTTCAACAATCTTTATTAGTTCTAAGCAAAAATAAGAGTATATGTCACAAAGCTGACAAAAATTTTCACATATGACATGAATAACGCTTCTGTTTTCTACCCTATAGCTTGCTATTGTTTTATTTTCTCCTTTTTCTATACATTGGAGAAGGTAAGCAATATATTTCTGGATTGGGATTTACTGTGTTTAATAAATGGATGGCCCATGCTGTCCTAGTGGCATTTAGGAAACCTCTAAGCAGGAAAACACCAGACCTTATCTGACATGCACTTTGTCAGTTTCTTGTCACACAATTGGGGATAAACAAGTAGCCGCATCTCAGTTATGCTCACAGGGCTATTTTATTAATATAAGTAAAGTGGCTGTTGTGTTCTGGTGGCTTGAAAAAGTTTCTTAGAGTACTTTTCTTTGTCCAGCCCATGTCATACTCCTGCCTACCTTTACCAAACACGAGCTATCAATTCTGTACTTGTGATGTATTTTGCCACGTGAAGTTAAAGTTATCTGATACTTGAGTGTATTTGTTTCCTCTTTTCCTTGTATAAAGCTCCTTTACTTCTGTTAGCTATTTGGCAATTTTTTCCTATCTTTTTCTTATCTGGTCTTTGCAGATAAAAGGTACCACTGTATTATTCACCCAGCCCTGACAACTCAGGGTCATCATTGATCCCTTTCTATATTCCAGATAAGGAAAACAGAGTAAGCAAAAGCTTCAGTTAATTGGGGAAGTATTGGCGTTCTTATCAGATTTGATGTGCTGTATCCAAGATAATAGGCTGGACCCTCAAATAGTTTTGTCTAGTGTGGGAGACAGACAGGTAAACAGATATTTGCAGCAAAATGGATACACATTATGAAAGAAATATGCATGGGGGACCTTCTATGAAGCTTGTTTTGGGGAAACTGAACAGGTATATGAAACTTGAGCATAATGCTGGTGTTTGGTGGGGCCTTGTGGGCAAAAAGACAGGAATGTTAACAGGCAAATCTGTAAAGGTAGGTTGATGCCAGGTTGTAAATTATAAGTCAATATCAGGTTGAAATCATAAGGAGCCTGGGCTTTATTGAGTAATTGGTATGGAATCATCAAATGTTTTTAAAATGCAGAACAAGTGAACCTGGATTTCCAACCTGTTTCCTAATTGTCTTCTGGACTTTGCATTATATGCCGTAGACATCTCAAAAGCTCTTCAAGGTCAAAACCAAGCTGGTTATCTTCCCTTCCTCATTATTCCTCCTCTGGACTGCCCCATCTTATTTATGGACCTCACCATCTGCAGCAGCCAACCAAGCCTGAGATCTCGAGGTCATCTTCATCTCCTCTTTATCCCATGGCCAATGAGACAGCGTATTCTAATGAGTCCTGCTACGAATGGCACACTAGTTCATCCCTTGCTCTCCATTTTCAATTCTAAACTTTTATGAACTTAGCACCATTAAACTATGCTAATTGTTCTTTAGTATACAGAGGTCAAGTGTTTTACTTTATTGCTAGAGCACATGGGACTGAAATGCTACTAAATCTTTTTATAAGCTTAGAGTTATATGTGTGCAACATGCCTTTTAAGAATACTGGAAACAATATCAGTACTTTAGAAATTCACAGGATGGGCACTATACACCATCAAAATCTCTCTCGGACTTTATGTGTCCCTCGGTGATCCTCTCTGTTATATTAGGATCAGGTTTGGAACTATAGCTAGCAATCAATCAATCATAGTGGCTTACACAAGAAAATAGCTTGTTTCACATCAAAGAAGTCTGGTGTCTGATACAATGCTCCGTATGTCATTAAGGACACAGGGACTTTCTGTCTTTCTGCTCTACTACACTAGTATGCAGCTTCCATCTTCTAGATTATTTCCTGGTGCAAGGCGGCTCCTGGGTCTCCAGCCATCAAATCAATGAAACAATCCCCCCAAAGAAAGAAAAGGTAGACAGGTAAAAAGTTGCTGTCCAGCTAAGTCCTCTCTTATTAAGCAGCCTTTATGAATATGCCACATACCATTTCGACGTCGTAGACCACAAATGAGTCCCAAGGCCCTACCTAGCTGCAAGAAGTTTGAGAAAGGTCATCTTTGCTTTTTCAGAAGATGGTGTGCTCAATTTACTTGGGGTTCTGTCATTAAGGAAGAAAAGGGAGAATGATGTTGGTATAGGCAACTGGGACGGGGGACAGACAGCTCTGCTCGGGATAGATAAACCCACTCTCTTCATATTGGGTGAAATAAGCCTCTTACTACTGGTACTATTGGGTGTATCATGTCTCAGATACTTATGCTGTGAGGCTGCCATTCTAGAAAGTATCTTCATTAAGTAAACTCACCTTCCGACTTTCTACTCTCCTACTTGCCAAGTCACGTGAAGTGTCAGACAGAAACTTAGAACCTGAGTGCTGTTCTTCACAGAAAGGTAGGAGCATGCTGAGCAGCTAAATTAGGTGGTGACAAACTGCTCTTCCATGGAGTTCCCCACTTGACACACTGTGTATTATAGGTTTCAGCAGCTTATCTCAGTGCAGTGGTTCTCAACCCTGCAGATGAGTTACCTGCAGAGTTCATTAAACATACACATAACCGGGCACCAAACCCCACAAAGGTTCTATTTTAATAAATGTGGAGTCTATTCCAGGAATCTGTAAGTTTATAAAAAAAAAAAAAAAAAGGGGATTCTGATATGTGTGTGACCTTAGTTGAAAATCATAGCCCTCATGAATTTACAACTTTTGATTGCGTGTTTCCCAGGAATAACAGCCACTGCATAAAGCCATATATATGCTCCTGGCTTATTCTGAGATATAATTAGGAGACTGTCATAAGAGGTCTAGATCAACATATGTGATTGTGTCTGAAGAACATATATAGTGTAGAATAGCAGAATTTTTCAAAGACCAGAATGATTAGACACGCTGGTCAAACATATTAAGTATTCTTCATATGGGTCTTTGATGAAAAAACACAACTTCCAAATCCTGACAGAAGACTTACTTTGTCGTTACCAACATATGTTGTGATTGGGGTGATCTAAGGAATAAAATCAATGTCAAGAGTGAGTATCGGTACCGAGCTGAGCCGGTGACGTAGTCAGTGATCACAAATACACAGCAATCCCCCACCTCCCCTGAGCTGTCTCCGGACCACACCAATAGAAGGAAACTGACCTGTTCCCTCTCTGGAACATATTTTCACTTTGGGTAGCTTCCTTCTTTCCTTTCACTTTGGATAGTTTCTTTCTTTTCTGTAATAAACTGTTTATATGGGATTGCTTTGTATTTGTGATCACTCCATCATCAGATCAACTCAGTACTAGTACTCATTTTTTTTCTTTTTTCAGTTTTTAGTGATTCACTTTTATTACATGTTACAAAAGAATTTATCACGAGAGCAAACAGACAACCTACAGAATGGGAGGTTCTGATAACTACACATCCGATAAAGGGCTGATAACTAGAGTCTATATAGAACTCAGGAAAATCAGCAAGAAAAAAATCAAACAGTACTCATTTTCGACCTGGGAACTGAAGACCAGGGAACATCGAGATAGACCTAACAGCTTCCATTCCTTTTCGGAAGGTTCGATAAAATCTTGTATGATAATCATCATGGTCATTTTACAGAGAAGAGAATTGAAACAGAAAAATCACATGATTTTTTAAGCTGACAAGAAGTCAATTTAAATGAAGAAGGATTTAAGGGATTCATGCAGAAAAACAGCCAATTTGTCTGCGTTTTTTCCCATTTCATTTTCCAGCTTGCCAGAGAATGCCAGCCTTGTGAAAGATCTGAATTCCAATGACACCCTTGTTCCATCCCGCCTCCATCCCCGACCCCTGGCCACCTAGGGGCTCTTTCCAGGAACCACAAATAAAACTAGCAAGGACCACACCTGCGAATGCAACTTATCGCTCACAGAATGACATACAGACTTATGCATGTAGGAAGTAGCAGTGAAGTTACTGCCAATTAAGTTACATTTTCTTCTCTTCCCCCCTTATATGTGCCTTCTCCCCCCTCAGTATGGATGGTTTATTTTATTCACATATAAATAAAGGTAGAAACTAGAAAATAATGTAGTCAAGACAGAAAAGTAACAGTTACAGTGGCAGAACGACTTCCTTCAGGTTTTGCTCAGAAGTCACCACTCCAGCGAAGCCTTCCCTGTCTGCTCTGTCGATGTCCTCTCCCCTGCACACCCTCTGACATTTCATATTCCCTCTTCCTGCCGCATCCTCTCTCCTTAGCCTTCATCATATATAACAGATTCTGTATTTTTGCTTATTTCTTTTGGCTATTGGTAGTTTCCTCCACTAAAAAATAAGTTCTATGAGAGCAATGATTTTCTATTTGTTTACTCCTAAATCCCTAGCACCTGGAATGCTGCCTGGCACAGAGCAGGTGCTGGATAAATGCATTTAATTGAATGAATAAAAGAGAACACATTAGGAACTTAATTGTCCCGGCATTCAGTTTGATTATTTTTATACCACTTGTTAAAGTGGTGTCATTTAAATAAACATAATCTGAAACTAAGGCAATACATGGTACCGCTGACCTTTCTAGGTCTATCTTGTTGCTATTGGAGCTTGTTGCAGATGCCAATTTTCCCTGTGTTTAGACAAGTTTTGGTTACTTCCTGTTTAGACTAACTGTAATTTTCCTCTCCTTGGGTATCCTCTTAGTTTTTCTAGGGACAAAATTGCAGTGAGTCTCATTAAAAAAAGCTTGATGTTACAATGAGTAGATTCATTTCTATCTTGGATTACATTTTGTTCACTGGAATAGTAACTACATATAAGACAATCCTATTACACTGTTGGGTAAAAGATTATGTTATATTTATAACCAATGGTATATGAAAATGGGGCCATTATTTCCGGATTTATGTTCTAGAATCAGAGGCTAAATTGATGAATTCTTACTCAGCTTATTATAAAACATGTATTTATTGAATTGGTGATTTATAATATTTAAACACTTCAAACTGAGTTATCCCTATCGAGTTGAAAATATTTTTATGGTGACAAAATCCTCTGGAGTATCTTAGACACTCTAATTGAAGGCCTAAAATAACAGTTATTTAATTCAATGACGTTCCTATTAAATAGTAATTACACTTTAGCTTGATAAGAGTTTTCTAGATAGTACTTCCCAAAGATAATGGAATAGTGTGTCTATTCAGCTCAATTCCTAAAGTTATTAGTATTGGAGCAAGTACAATGTCACTGTCTTGTGGCTGTTTCCCATTTAAAGGTTGCCTCAGACATACATTCTGAGTCATGTCCCTTGGAAGTATAAATTAAAGTCATTTGTATACCTTAGCCTGGAGGCTGTTGGCTCCAGTTTGATTCAACTTCATGGCCATTTTCAGCATTGCCAATTTCTAGTACAATAATAACTTTGTTTTTCACTTGTTTGCACAGGCAAGTTCTGTAACTGATAGTATAAGTGCCTGAAGAATCAGGTATTTGTCAAGTAATATGTGAAACCCCATGAGAGTATGAGCCAAACTACAAGAATGTAAACATTGATGGGTTAATATTGTAGACATCAGTGAAGTCAGAAATTTAGGTGTTGGGGTAACAAAGAAGCATTCCAAAAATAAAACAGAAGATAGAAAGGGACCTAGACCTACTTGGTATATTCTATCCGCATAGGTAGGTTGGTCAGTGATATACTGTGGCTACTTGGCTGTCTAGTTTTTGTTTCTGTGTAAATAGATAATTTGAGATTAGGTTTTCAATATCATGCCAGATTCGTTAATTACCCAGTCTTTCTGTCTCATTGATTGTAAGGGCTCTCTTTTTTTTTCTTTCTTTTTTTTTTTTGAGACAGAGTCTCATTCTTTTGCCCAGGCTAGAGTGCCGTGGCATCAGCCTAGCTCACAGCAACCTCAAACTCCTGGGCTCAAGCAATCCTTCTGCCTCAACCTCCCGAGTAGCTGGGACTACAGGCATGCACCACCATGCCCAGCTTATTTTTTCTATATATTTTTAGTTGTCCGATTAATTTCTTTCTATTTTTAGTAGAGATGGGGTCCTGCTCTTGCGCAAGCTGGTCTCGAACTCCCGAGCTCAAAGGATCCACCTGCCTCGGCCTCCCAGAGTGCTAGGATTACAGGCATGAGCCACCGCGCCCGGCCTTAAGGGCTCTCTCAATTCATCGAGAGGGAAGCTTTACTTTATATTCAGCAAACCTTTCCTGTATTGCCGGTTCAGCTTCTTGATATAGTTCATTTGCCTTAATCTATCTTATATCTTGCAACTCCTCCCCTCAAAAAATGATTACACAATTTGGGAGGATTAGAAGCTGGGAAAACAGCAAGCCTGGCTTGATTATAATCAGAAACTGATTATCAAAACTTAACTGCCTGAAGATCAGTTCCTACTTTGTAATTAACTCAGTAGCTCAAAGGAAAATTTCTCTGTCCTAATTAGAAGATAAATAATATATAAGGATGTTCCACTCATTTAAAGGGTATAGTTTGATCAGTTGTCTTATTATTATAGTATTGAGTAATGATAAACCAAATTGTGATTCCCTTTTGAATTTTAATATGTGAAAGTAGCTTAAAAGAAAGGGGAGGTAATTATTTTCCTAAACTATCAATTTTTCATCAGTGTTTAATTCAGAAAATTTTAATATTTAATATTGAACATAATATAAAAGTTGAGCCTCACAGAGGACACATTGGGAAGCAGTTACTCACTTGATGAGTTTCATTCAAACATTACCAAATTGGGTGAAATGAGCTTTTTATTGTCCTGATTACTAATAATGCTCTGATTGTGTTTAATAAGAGTAACTTAGTATGTCAGTGATTGAAAAAGTCTGAATTGCAGTAGATAATTAGGGTTCCTACAAAAAGAAGAAAAGGAGAGGTCTCCCTGTGATACTGGGTTTCCATTCTTGGAGTCAGAGTCAGCACCATGGTCAGAGCATGACAAATCAGGATTTGTCTTTGGGGAGGAAAAAAGATGACAAAAGAGGGTGGTGAAATTTAGGGCTTGAAGAGACCCTGGAAATTATTCAGTCCAACTCCTAACTTCATGCATGAGTAGCTGGATAGGTGACTTGTCTTACCCAGTGTCACACAGCTGGTTAATGGCAGACTAAGGCCTGAGAGTGGGGCTCCTATGCCTTTCTGGTTCCCCCCTATTTCCTGCTCTTTAGTAATTGCAGGGATTTGGAAATAAAGGAACTTTTATCTCTCTACTTCTTAATTCCCCTGTCTTTCATAAAAATGGTGTTTTCTATTTATATAATGTTACAGATATTTGGCTGCTTTACAAGTGTCTGAATTTTGTACTTTACTGCAGCATTCTTAAGTAATGATGGCATAATGCAATTTTGTTCTTTTAATATATTCACTCATATAAAATATGTTTTCCATGGCCATATATGGCCATTTCTAGACAGAAGATTACTAGCAGTTTCTCCTAGGAGTTTAGGAAATATAGCACTGTTTATATTTAATATGTTTGGATTCATGATTCATATGATGTAACCTATTGTAGGTTTTCAGATATAGTACACAGACACGGTGACAAGATAACAATTTTAAAAAACAAGTTAAAGTTCATATGCAAGAAAAGTCAAGGCTAGAGTGCTCAATATTTTTAAAAGAGAAGGAAGGAGATGGACTTTTCAATCTTTTCTATATAATTTTTTTTACAGTGTCATCAGGAAGATGATTTTTTTAAAGTAGATAGACCTTAGCTCAAGGTAAATGCATTTCAAAAAATTGATGACTTGTGAAAATCCCAAAGGTCACTTAAGCTGTATTGTCTCAAAGGCCAATCCTTATTCTCTGCCACAGCTAAGCATTGTCTAATTAAATGCTCTTATTGCTAACCCCAACAGAAAGGCTTCCCCCACTCAACCTGATTTGACTCTATGGCTTTTGGATTCTCGGAACTTATTTTGGCTTTGGCTGGGAAGGTTGCGGGAGGATATGCATCAGATACTCTTGACGTGACATTGGTCATGCCGAGTATTGTTTACTTGGCGAATGTGTTGGAAGGAACTCGTATCTTGAGAACCAGGGCTGTCGCTGTATGTGTCTTGAATTGGTCAGGATGAAGCAGTGCTACAGCAGAGAAACTCAGCAGTACAGCGGCTTAAAGGGCGAAGAAGTTAATTTTTACCTCACGTAACAGCTCCAGGACGAGTGGCCTAGGTCAGCAGAGTGGCTCTGCCCGACATGGTCTTCAGAGATGGATGCATTTCTTTTTGTTGATTTGCCATCCTTGGGGTAATTGTTCTCAAAGTTTTTTGTTTCAGGACCCCTTTACTCTTCTAACAATTATATAGGATCTTAAGTAGCTTTTGTTTATGTTATTGATATTGTCACATCTGTTGTTGTTTATTGTTTTACAAATTAAAGCCGAGGAATTTTTAAGACATTATTTAAAAATAACAATAAATCCTTTACGTGGTACCATAAATGACATTTGAAGAAAAATAACTATGTTTTCTAAAACAACAGCAAAAAAAGAGACTTTTGCAATTCTCTTTAATATATAATTTAATAGAAAATAACTGGATTGTCATTCCTGTTTCTACATTCAGTCTGTTGTGATGTGTTACTGTGGCTGAAGAAAATCTCGACTTTACAAGATATGTAGTTCGGTAAGGTCGAAGTACCTTAATAGTGTTTTCCAGGACACTATAAATATTCTTCTTTGGTACCACAGCAAAACTCAAGTGGTCATTTCCTTAATGTCAGTCAACATTTTGTACACAATTAACATTAACATTCCTTAAGCTATCTTTTCCTATGGCTATTTCACCCACACATGATATTTTAACATTATGAACTGATCATTTTTGAAATTACTAGTTCACTGTGTTATGGAGTTCTTAAAATGTTTACACAAGTCACTATAGAATATCGAAAATACACATTTGTTAATGTTTTCACCAATCTCCTCAGAAACATTTTTAACCATTGGGAAGATGTTAGGCTCATAGTGGCCTATAAAAATACTAACAATATTCACTTGAAGGCTTGAATTTTCTCATTGGCAACAAATACTGTCATTTGATTTTTTTTGAAGTGTTCATTTTTGAGAAAATGTCTACAGGGACTCAATTCAGAGTAACCACACCTTGTCAGTGGTACTTTTGTATAAAAATGGTGTTTTGTGAAAAAGTGCCTAGTTCAGCCTGAACCCAAATGAGAATCACACAAGTGCTTTCCCTCAGGACTCCTGTCATACACTGGCATGCCTCAGTAGTGCATGAAGTTATTTTTCTTCAAATGTCATTTATGGTACCACGTCAAGGATTTATTGTTACTTTAAAATAATGTTTTAAAAATTCCTCATGTGCACTTGCATTTCATCACTCGGATGCGTACTCAAGGGTAGAGCTTTAATGAAGTTAATGATTTTTACTGCTTCACCAAGGATAACGTCAAGTGAAACTCTTCCTTTCTAGTCGTGCCTGTCTGGCGGTGAAGAACACAATGATTACTAGTGCAGTATCGTGCCACTGTCTAGTTTCACGTTGTAGCTCTTGTACCATCTGTACAAATATCAATACAGTGGAAAAGGTAAATGTCCTACTGTCTTACTGTTATTTCGAAGATAGTTTTGAGCTCATAGCCCCCCGGAAGGATCTCCAGGACCCCCAGGAATCTGCAGATGGCACTTTGCGAACTGCTGCTTGAAGTACCGCCAGGCAGGGTGAGGCTAGCTCCTACCTTATGTGGGCCCGCGCTGGCCGAGAAGGGGCAGAGGCTGAGAAGCAACATCCAGCTGGGCAGTCACACTTCCAGCTATGAGTCTATTGCCTTGGAACAAGGGAAGAACAAGATTTTGGCTCACAACTGTCAAGCCTTTGTGGGGAAAATAAACAGCCAACTTCTACTCACATTTCATCCTTTTAAGTTCATCGTTTTGCTTTTCACATATGTCCTCTATGTCCGTATCGTTATGTTTCTCTCCGCCCTGAATAAATGTTCAGTATAGGAACAAGAAGACCTGTGTGTTTATATGTGGTAGTTGTACTTGTGTTACCAGCCCTCCATTCCTGGTGGGGGCCGGTGGCCTTGAGGAGGTGGCATGGCTCCAGGAGCCCTTGTGAATCCCCATGTGGAACACACAAGACTCTTTAGACTCTTCATGTTAGTCACTAATTGGAACAACAGTATACATCCCAACTCCTTAGAATAATTTTTGTTTCCTATGGTTAAAAATAGACTTTCCATGATCCAGCAATTCCACTACTGGGTATATATCCAAAGGAAAGGATATATACCCAAGGACGTCCAAAGTCAGAGACATCTGCACTCCCATGTTTATTGCAGCAATACTCAAATTGTCCAAGATGTGGAATCAACCCAAGTGTCCATCAACGAATGAATAGATAAGGAGAATTTGGTACATATACACAACGGAATACTATTTGGCCAGAAAAAATAATCCTGTCATTTGCGACAACATGGATGAACCTGGAGGACATCACGTTGAGTGAATTGAGCCAGACACGGAAAGACAAATGCCACACGATCTCACCCATGTGGAATCTTTAAAAAAAAAAAAAAAAGTTTATCATAGGAGCAGAGAGAATAGAACAGTGGTTACCAGAGACTGGGGAGGAGACAGGTAAGGGGAAGAGGGAGAGAGGCTGGTCACTGGGCAGAAAGTCACAGTTAGACCAGAGAATAAGTTCTAGTGTTCTATCGCAAAGCGGGGTGACTATGGTTATTCTATATTGCAAGATAGCTAGAAGAGAAGCTTTTGAATGTTCTCACCACAAAGAAACAACAAATGCATGAAGTGATAAATACACTAACTACCCTAATCTGGTCAATATACCACATATATATGTATGTATCAAAATGTCAGATCTTACCCCATAACAGGTACAATTACAATGTGTCGATTAAAAATAAAGAGACTCTGTATGTATCCATATGTTTCTATCAAGGGATCTTAACATTGAATTCTCTCCCTTTCTCTCTCTCTCTCTCTCTCTCTCTCTCTCTCTCTCTCTCTCTCTCTCTCTCTCTCTCTCTCTTCCTCTCCCCCTCCCCTTCCCCCCCCAATCTAGCCATGACTGTCATTCCTCATCTTTCTCTTTTTCTTTCCATTTGACAAAACTGTATCTTGAAATATATGAAAATGAAATTAATGAAAAGGAATCATTTGACTGGAAAATATTGTGCAGGGAGGCCAGTGTGTTGCTCACACACAGCTGGGGCATGCCGGAGACAAGCTTGAGTTCAGGTCCTTTACCACCACAGTCCATTCTCTTTACAGCGTTTATGAGGTTTACGGTGAGCTCCTCACACGGCAGCGCCCGAAAGCACAAGTGTGTCCAAAGTGTGCCTGACCTCCAGAAGGGGCCCAATAAATATCAGTTTACTTTTCATCACTTGCCTCTGTCCGCTGATCCACATTGTTCTTGTTTAGGAGCAATATCCTGTGACCCGCTGCCTTCTGTGTGCTTTAAATTCTTTTTAAAAGTTGACAATTGATTAGGAAAATCAATACCAAAGAACATGAGACCACAGGGAAACATAATAAGCACTTTCAAAACATTGGAAGTAATTTATGGACTACAAACTTTTCCAAGAAGCCAGAGTTCCATAGAGAGGAAGACTCTCATCTGCTCAGAATGATTTCTGGAGGCAGAAAGTTAGCAAATGAGAGCCTGGAAGATCGGGCAGGTGGCAGAAAGGCAGAGAGGTGGAGCTGGGATGCCAGACAGGGGCATGAGCACTTCAGGCGTGGAGATAAGATGAATAGACTGACACCACAAGGGGCTTGCCTGGGGAGGGCAGGGGACGCTTGTTGGGAAGAGCGGGCTCAGTCTTGCCTGGTCACAGTGGACAGCCAAGTGAGCAGGAGCCTGGAAAGCCCGGCAGAGGCAGTTGACCTTCTTAGTTGGAAACCAGGAGGAGGTTTTTGAGTTTTTTTCCTCTGGAGAGTAATGCAAAGAAAGGGGTGATTAGGAAAAAAGATGTTAGAGGGAGGACTTGGTCCTTCAAACAAAAGGAAGTACATATTCTTCCTTCCATTTGGCAGTTCCTGTCCTGCATCTACTGACTGACTTGTCCTTCTGTCTTCTACTACTGTGACACATCCTAGTGGAGCCTTCCCCTCTCACCCCACCCTCCCAGGCTGCTGTGGTTTGAATGTATCCCCTCCAAAGTTGAGGTGTTGCCCTTTGGTAGTATTAAGAAGTGGGGCTCTGGCCAGGCATGGTGGCTCAAGCCTGTAATCCTAGGACTCTGGGGGCCTGAGGTGGGAGGATCAATTTGCTTAAGGTCAGGAGTTTGGGACCAGCTTGAGCAAGAATGAGACCGTGTCTCTACTAAAAAACAGAAAAAATTATCCGGGCGTGGTGGTGCTCACCTGTAGTCCCAGCTACTCAGAAGGCTAAGGCAGGAGGATCGCTTGAGCCCAGGAGTTTGAGGTTGCTGTGAGCTAGGCTGATGCCGTAGCACTCTAGCCCGGGTGACAGAGCAAGACCCTGTCTCAAAAAAAAAAAAAAAAAAAAAAAAAAATTGGGGCCTTTAAGAGGTGATTAAGACATGAGGGCTCCTTCCTCCTTAATGAGCTCCCCCATACAGGAGGCTTCATGTGACATTTGGGTAGCTTGCCCTTTTGCCTTTGGCCATGTGAAGATGCAGCAAGAAGGCCCTCACTAGACCAAATGCTAGCACCCTGATTTTGGACTTCTAGCCTCCAGAACTGTGAGAAGTAACTTTCTGTTCTTTATGAATTACCCAGTCTGTGGTATTCTGTTACAGCATCACGAAACGGACTATGATGCTGTCTTTTTATGTACTACTTCCATGCATCTTGTGTTATACCTACCGTAGCCAATAATGTAGTTGTTTTGGTTACCCAGGGGCTGGAAAGTTCCCCAAGCATGGAGCACTTGTCTGTTATACCTTCATGCCTAGCAGATGCCTGATTTGTGGCAGCTACTCAGTAAATACTTGAAGGAGTATGTGAATGAGGAGGGTGCAATAATGTTAGCACAAAGAGATGAGGGCCTAGGCGCATTGGTTTAGAAGTAGTAAGGAAGGGGTTGACGGGGATCTTGGAAGGTAAGAGTAGGTAGGTAG
>RJWJ010013273.1:0-29031 GCA_004363605.1 Indri indri
GTGTTTTGAAGTTCCCTGAATAAGCCCTTTATTTCCAGGAGTTCGGTTTGATTTTTCTTTAATATTTCAATTTCTTTAGTGAATTTTTCTTCCAAGTCCTGGATTTGTTTTGTGGTTTCCCTGTGATGGTTATCCATTTTTCCTTGCATATCATTGAGCTTACTTACAATCCATGGTTGGAATTCTTCTTGCGTCATTTTAGTATTCCGGACCTGGTTAGTGTTTATTGCTAGAGGGCTGGTGTTCCTCTTTGGGGGTGTGCTTTCCATTTGATTTTTCATGCTTCCAGAAATCTTTCTCTGGGTCCTTCCCATCTGGGTCCGCTGTTATTTTTGTTTTGTTCTGCCACTAGAGGGAGTGGCTAGTTTGTTGTCCAGGGTTCTCTTGATGGGAGGGGTTACTTCGGGAGCTTGTTTTGGTCCTTGCTTGGGTTTTTATTCCCTGGTTGCGCGTTTCTCTGTTGGTAGCTGACCAGAGGCGGAAATGCAATCCTACCGGATGACCTGAACCGGTCTGGCAAGGAAAGTCACTGGGCTGTCAGCTATTGGTCAGTGCCAAGGCCCCAGGAACTGGCACTTGTTGCAGAGGGGGAGAGGGGTTTTATGTCTTGCTGCTGCCTGCTCACAGGCCCTGGGAAAGACGCTGGCCAGGGGGAGGGGCTGGCTCACCTGTCTGCCCAACACCCCAACGCCTTCAGCTTCCACAGGCTGAAGGAGGCACTCAGAATTCATCGCTCAATTACTCAGGCCTGGCTGATTAACTTTAAGTCCTGGAAGGGCCGAGCTGGTTGCGAGGGCTCTCAGGCTGGGGGAAAGAAGCCAATCCACACCGTATAGCGACCTGCTTTGGGCCCTGAGCTGGCGTTGGCCCACTCCCAGGGCTCTGGCTCCAGAGGGAGCCGCTCAGGGGCTGGGAGGTACCCGATCAGGGAGTCAGTTGGGACACCAGGGTGTCCCACCGTTTCCTTTATGTCTCCCTCCTCAATCTCACCCCAGACCAGCAATAGCCCTCATTTCTACTGGCCCACCCTGAGCAGTCCCAATCGCCAGTGGCAGTTTCCAGGTTAGAGTCCTCTACTCAGTAATCACCTCCCCGTTCAAGACCCGCCAGGTGCCAGAGACCAGCTTCCTGACTCCTAACTGCCTCCGGCGGTAGCCTGGACCGGCTCCTCCCCTGGCGGGTGCAGTCCTGACGATGCTCCGGGAAGTTCAAGTTGCTTCCAGCTCATGTCCCCTCACCGCTGGGCCCCACGTTTCCTGACACAATTCTACATCCACTTCACACAAGCCCCTGCCTCTCGGTGGGCTTGTAAGTCTGTGGGGAAGCTAGACTGTCTCGTGAGGGACTTATCCCGGTGCATTTACTGACCCAGCTGGCGCCGCCGTCTCACGCTCCGCTCTCTATTTTCTGTCCGTGCTTTCCAGGTTTTGCATTCCAATCTCCCGTTCGCCTTATTCTTTTTCCAGATTTGTGTGTCCCCCGCTGAATCTCCACCGATTCACCTCGCTGTTTTTGCAGGAGAGAGCTCCAGTGTGTCTTTATTCATTTTCTGTCTCAACAATCTGCCGAGCGCAGATTGTTGCCTAGTACAATAATAGTGTCATACACTATTATTGTATTGTAGTCTTTTTCTTTAAGTCTAATAATATTTATTTTAAAAATCAGGGTGCTTCCATGTTAGGTGCATTATATTTAGGATTGTTGTATGTTTTTGCTAAATTCATCACTTTATCATTATATAATAAACTTCTTTGTCTTTTTTTTCACTTTAAATATGTGCAGTTTATTGTGCATCAACTATAGCTCAATAAAGTTGTAAAAAAAGAGAAACGAAAAAGACTAATTGACATTTATTAACAGTTTATCATATTTGCCTCAAGTTTTGTTTATATAAAATAAATTAAATAAAACATATAAGAGTGACTTCCCCAACCACAGTTCCATTTCTTTACCCCAACCCCTAGAAGAAATTATCATGAATTTAGTGTATATCCCAATCAGTTCACTAATGATAATTTTACATTCATACATATCTATTCTTTTTCTACCTTTTCTGATTCATCTAAGTATAGTTGCTACTACTTGCTTTTGGTCTCTGTATGAAATATCTTTTTTTTACCTCCTTTCTTTCCATTTATGAGTATATTTACAGGTAAGGTGAGTGTCTTGTAAGCAACATATAGTTGGTTCATGTTTTTATATCCATTTTGACAATCTTTATCTCTTAAATGGAGCATTTAATCAATTTACATTCAAGATTAATATTGATATGTGAGGTTTTATTCCTGTCATATTATTAATTATTATCTAGTTGTTTTACACACTCTTTTTATTCCTCTGTTCTTGTGGTACAGTGGAGTTCTATCATGTTGCTATTTGATTTCTTTCTATTTCTCCTTTGTGTAATCATTTTATAAAATACCTTTGTTTTTTATACATTCATATGTTTTTATGATGGCAATTAGTGACCTTTCATTTCCATGTTTAGGACTCCTTATAGCATTTCTTAGCATCGGACTAGTAGTGATGAGTTCCCTCAGCATTTGCTTGTCTGGGAAAGACTTTATTACTCCTTCAATTATGAAGCTTATTCTGGCAGGATATAAAATTTGAAGCTGACAGGTTTTTTTTTCTTTTTGCACTCTGAAAATAGGATCATAGTTTCTCTTCTAGCTTATAAGTTTCTCCTGAGAAGTCCACTGTTATTCTGATGGTGTTTTCTTTGTAGGTGACTAGATGCTTTTCTCTTGCTGATTTTAGGATTTTATTTTCCTTCACATTGACTTTAGACAGCAGGGTGAGTATATGTAATTCTTTTGCAATGTGTTTTTCTGGTGTTTGCTAGGCCTCTTGCATCTGGCTATCTATATCTGTTGATAGACTTGGTAAGTTTTCATCGATTAGTTTCTTAAATAGGTTTCTAATTTTTTTGGTTTTTCTTCTCCCTTGAGAATACCAATGATTCATATGTTTTGTTGCTTTTTCCAGTCCCATACTTCTTGAAGGCTTTGTTCATTCTTTTTATTCTTTTTTAAAATTCATTTTTGCTTGACTAGATTAATTCGAAAGAACTGTCTTCAGGTTCTGCGATTCTTTCTTCTGCTTTATCTAGTCTATTGTTGAAGCTTTCAAATATATTTTCCAATTCCTTCATTGAATTATTTCCAGAAGTCCTGTTTGGTTTTTTTTAAGACATTTATCTCCTTTGTAAATTCCTCATTCCTATCCTGAATTGATTTTCTGGTTCTCAGTACTGGTTGTCATATTTGTCTTGCATCTCATTGAGCTTCTTTAAAATAAATATTTTGAATTATTTCTGTGGTATTTCAAAAATTTCTTTTTGGTTAGGATACATTGTTAGTGAGTTATTGTCTTCCCTCCTGGGTGTCATAATAACTTGCTTTTACATACTTCCTGAATGTCTTCCTGAAACAGTCACTTCTTATTTTTGAATTTACTTTCACTGGGTTGGGACTTTTTTTTATTGAGGATATAACTATTACATCAGCTGAATAGGGCCATTTTGCTTTGGTTCTGGGTGCATTCAGTGGCAAAGAGGCTGTATGATTTCCTTGGTTATAAATAGCCTGAGTGTGGTGGTTTTCTCAAATTCTGGTTGTAGTAGCAGTGTACAATGTTGGTGGGCAGGCTTATGACCTCCTGAGAAGCCACGGTAGCATAGGCAATGGCGGTAACAGAAGTCATGAATAACTTACTTGTTCTCAAGGGATGTACACTCGCATCAACAGATTGTGTATTGGAGTGTGTGGGTTGACCTCCAGGCCAGTAGGTGGCTCTTGCAAGTAAGGGCCAGATATGGTGATAGCCAAGGGTTCATGCTTGATATTTGTTTACTAAAAGGAGCACTTCCAGAGTCATAGGCAATGGGTTGGGTCATGGAACACTCAGTGGTCTGGATCCCACACTCAGCCTTTGAGTGGGAGGACAACCTGGGTGAAGCTGTACTGTGCAAGCCTGCACTCTCCACCACCCTGCTGACCAAGCACCAGCCCTGAAGAAGGTCTGGAGGAAGTCACCAGGTCCCTGGAGCTATGACTGGTTGAGGAGTGAGCAACCACTACTGTACTGAGGTCCCAGCATGGGAATGGAGGAGTGGCTCTGGTGCCTAGGACAAGTAAGCAGGAGTGGGACCTCCTTCCTCTCACTCTCCAGACCTGGTGGAGCTCACTCCTCCATCCTGTAAAAGGAAGCCAGCTGGCATACTCAGTAAAGTCATATGCCATTTGCCTTTAGTTCACTAAGCTACTTCAGGCCATAAAACTTACAACCTAGCCCAAAACCACATTTCTCAGATAAATCTCCTTGTCCAGTCCCCAAAGAGTGGGCCCAATTACAGCACCTATGGCTGAAGCCTGTGCCACCTTTGTGTCTCAGTCCTGGCTGTGGGGGCTATTCCCTTGTTCAAGACCCAGCACTAAATCCCCAGTCCAAGACACTCTAATGCCCACAGCTGCTGCCACTGTTAGATTGCAGGATTATACCCAGCTTCCTATAGGCTAGGATTGACAATGGCATCCTCCTATTAGCTCTCAGATCTGGCAAGATACCTGGGGTACTTACTGATGCATTTTCTTCCCATAGTTTCCTGGTCACTCCCCAAGTTAGATCCCGGGCTTTGAAGGGTCAAGGTGCTCTCCTGTGAGCTGAATTGCATGATTTCCCTGTGGGAAGGTGGATCACAGACAAATACTCACTCACCATCTCCTGTATCGGGGCTTCACTCACAGTTCTCAGCTGGACCCCACCACACAGCCTGTCTGTCCATCTTCTCTTCTACAGAATTAAATTGTTCTTTTCCTTTTTTGTTGAATTTCTGTGTTCCTCCTTGGATAAAAGTTCACAGTGTGAATATCTATACACCATTTTGCTTCTTCCAAGTGGGTGAAGCACACTAGAAAAGCCTCTGCTCTGTCACTGTTGACAAAAAAAAAAAAAAAAGAAGTATTTTTTTAAAACTCAGTAATAAATCAATGATGTCTACTGTCACAGCTTTCATTCAGTATTTGCAAGCAGTATCAGGCAGAGCAATAAGAAGTGAAAGAAGAATTAAATGGTATAAATTTGTGAAAGGATGAAACAAAATTTCCATAATTCACAAATGCTATGATAATTTACAATGGCATTCCAATTAATTTGCAAATAGAACATACTAAAAGAATATAAGATGATATATATAAAATTAATTTACAAAAGTTAACTGAATTCTTATAGACCAGTAACCCAAACTTAGAGAATGTAATTTTACATAAAGAAGGCATTTAAGCACTAACGACAAAAATATAAACTCCTTTATATTAAATCTAACCAAAGACATGTAATATTTTGGTGGAAAAATTCAAAATTTTAGTGAAGAATGTAAGGAAAAATATGTCATGTTTATGAAAGACTCAATTCTATAAAGATGTAATTTAGATGTTTCCTAAATTAAATAGCAAAAAAGCAGCAAATCCAATAGAAGAAGAATATGATGAAGATGAAGATGACAAAGAAGAAGAGTAGTTTCTGTATGTGTGTGCTGCTAAAAATTTGAAAAGCTGATGCTAAAATTCATCTAGAAAAGGGCTGATATAATAAAATTATTTGTGAAGAATAAAGCTGAATAAACATGTCCTTCTAATTATAAGAGCTTTGAAAGCAAGTTCAAATCCTAGCTCTCCCAACTTACTCCCTGTGTGATTTGGGGCAAATTGTTTACCTGATATATATTTTAGTTTCCTTACTTGTAAAATGAGATATTGATAGTAACTAATACATACAGTTTTAGGGAAAAGTAAATTAAACTACATATGAAGCAGACTTCATTATTTAAACAAAATGGAGTAAGAAGGACTAGATTTATCTGTCTGCCTGAAGCAACAACAACAACAAAATACATGAAACAATGGTTTTCAAGGCATTGGATGTCAAACAATGAAGGATATTGATACTTGAGTGATGAGAATTGAATAAAGCAAGCCTATTGCCACAACTTACTGTCTTGAGAAATATTAATATTTCAGGGGTCATTGTGAAGAAAATGGGAATCCAGGCAGAACTTGAGAGCCTCTTGGAGTTGAAGACAATGACTTGAAAGTGCAGAGATTCAGGGAGACAAGGGAAGAACACCAAACATAATGCTGGAGAAGTGAGGGCTTCACAGAGACAGAATGCTGAAGATACGCAGAGGTTCCTTCTTGGGTATTCAGCAGCATACTGATAAGTACATGTGTGTGAAGAAACTACCTGAGACCAGAGAAAGCATCTGAAGAGATTAGTGGAAACAATACCTGACAGTTACACAGGCTGGGAATAATCCCTGTTGACATCAACCAGATTGGAAATGAAAATAGAAAATATTTTGAATTGAATTAAAACATAATATAGCCAAATTTGTTGGAAACCTCTAAAGCAGTAATTGGGGGAACATTTGTAGCACTAAATGTCTATATAATAAATGGGCCAAAAAGTCTTAAATCAATGGCCTCAGTTCCCCCCTAACAAATAGAAAAAGGAGAACAAATCAAATCCAAAGTAAGCAGAAGAAAGAAATAACAAACACCATCAATAAAAGGGAAAACAGTAAAACAATAAAATAAGTCAATGGGAAAAAATGCTTTTTAAGATCAATAAAATTTTTAAACCCCTCAGCAAGAACTGATTACAGAAAGAAAAAAAAAAGAGAGAGAGAAAGAAGGGATAATTTTTCTAATGTCAGAAATGAGAGACACAACATCATGCAGCTTTAATAAATATTAAAAAAGATAAAAAGAGACTATTACAAACAATATTATGCCAGTAAATTAGACAATTTAAAGGATATAGATAAATTCCTTGAAAGATAGAAAATATGAAAACTCAACCAAGATAATTGGATAACCTGAATAGCTCTCTACCTATTACAAAAATTGACTTTGTAGTTTTAAGCCTTCACAGAAAGAAAGCTTCAGACCCAAGTTACATCACTGCTGAATTCCATCAACTATTTATTGCCAATTATACATAAACTGTTTCAGAAAATTGAAGAGCAAGAAATACTCTCCAACACATGCTATGAAGCCAGCATTACTCTGATACAATAACCTGGCAAAAAAACAAACAAACAAACAAACAAAAAAAAAAAAAGCTGCAAACACCTCTATAAACTTAGATGAAAAAATTCTTCATAAAATTTTAGAAAATTGAATCCATAATATATAAATGACACTGAAAAATGCCATGTGTGTTTTTTCTCAAGAATGCAGGGTGGATATAATTTTTTTTTAGAAAATTAAATTAATTCAGCATACAAATACATTAAAAAAGAAAAAAAATGATCATCTTCACAAATTCAGAAAAAAATTTGACGAAATCTAGATCCATTACTGATAAAAATTCTCAGAGACCCAGGAATAGAGGGAAAATTCCCAAACCTTCTGAAAACATTATACTTAATGGTGAGAGTCTGAATGTGTCCCACCTAAGATAAGCAATAAGGAAAGGATTTCCTATCTTAACACTTCCATTCCAAGTTGCATGAGAGGTTCTTGTTAGTGCCATAAGGCCAGAAAAAATAAATCCAACATACTTCCACATTGAAAAGAAACAAAGGAAATTGTCTATATCTATTACAACATGGTGATTTATGAATAAATCTAATGAACCTATAAAAAGCTACTAGAACTACAACTATAGATAACAAGTGAGGTCTGCAAGCTTGCATAATATAAGATCAATACACAGAAGTCAATTTTAGTTCTATATAGTAGGAGCACAAAATTGGAAACTAACATTTAAAAATCAATATTATTTGCAATAGCATCAAAAATTATCAAATACATAGGAATAGATCTGAAAAACATGTGTAAAACTAGTACCCTGAAAGCTATAAGATATTGCTGAAGAAATTAAAGAAGACCCAAATAAATTAAGAGATATACTGTGTTCATGAGTCAGAAGTCTAAATATTGTTAAGATGTCAATTCTCCCCAAATTAATCTAGAGTCAATACAATGTTGATCCAAAATTCAAATAGATCTTTTGTAGAAATTAACAAGCTGTTTCTAAAATTCATATGGGAATGTGAAATGTGTACAAATACCAAAACAACTTTGGAAAAAAATCACTATACGATACATGTTATATATACCTTGCCTCTCCCACATCCCAAGAATTGAAGCTATAAGAAAACAGAGATTTTTGTTTATTTTGTTCAATGCTATATCCCAAACAATAAGAATTATGATGGCACATAGTAGTTGCTTGATATTTGGTAAATGAATGAATGAATGGATAATATATAGAGCCACAGGGGAATATATAGTAGCACTTAATATGTGAGAAGGGTCACATTAAACATCAGCAGGAAAAGGGAGGACACCAATAAATGGTGCTGGGGAAACTAATTATCCATATGAGAAAAATGCAAAACTGGATTCTCACCATGCATAAGAATCAGTTCCACATGAACTATACAAGTAAGGGGAAAGCCAAAACTTGATCAACACTTACATGCACATATGGAAGTAACATTCATCAGGTATCAGGCGGGTGGGAGGGAGGAGGAGGGGATGGGTAAATTTGCACGTAATGGACGTGGTGCATGCTGTCTGGGGGACAGGCACACTTGTAGCTCTGACTCGGGTGGTGCAAAGGCAATTTATGTAACCAAAGCGTTTATATCCCCATAATACTCTGAAATTTAAAAATTAATTAATTAATTAATTCAAAAAGTGAACAAATATTTTTCAAAAGGAGATATACAAATGGCCAACAAACAGATAAAAAAAGTGTTCAACATCACTAATTGTCAGAGAAATGCAAATTAAAACTACACTGTGATAGCACCTTACCCTACTCAGAATGGCCATTGTTAAAAAGTCAAAAAAAAATAGATGTTGGTGTGTATGCAGTGAAAAGGGAACGCTCATATACTGTTGATGGGAATTTAAATCAGTGCAACCTCAGGCAAGGAAACTATCACTAGAGTGAATAGACAACCTACAGAATGGGAGAAAATATTTGCATGCTATACATCTGATAAAGGACTGATAATTAGAATCTGTGTAGAACTCAGGAAAATCAGCAAGAAAAAATCAAACAGCCATCTCAAAAAGTGGGCAAAGAACACTTTTCAAAATAGACAGATTAATGGCCAAAAAACGTGAAAAAATGCTCAACATCTCTAGTCATCAAGGAAATGTAAATCAAAACCACAATGAGATATCACTTATCTCCAGTGAGAATGGCTTTTATCAAAAAGTCCCCAAACCCAACAAATGTTGGTGTGGATGTGGAGAACTAGGAACACTCATACACTGCTGGTGGGACTGCACACTAGTATAACCTCTATGGAAAGTAGTATGAGGATATCTCAAAAAACTAAAAGTAGAATTACCTGATGGCTGTAGTGCATGCTGTCTGGGGGATGGGCACGTTTGTAGCTCTGACTCGGATGGTGCAAAGACAATATATGTAACCTAAACATTTGTAACCCCTTAATACTCTGAAATATAAATAAGTAAATAAATAAATACCTCTTTGAAGATAATATATTAGAATATCATTAGGACCTCAAGGTAGAAAATGCTTTCTTAGATAAGATATAAAATAAATTTAAACTGTAAAGGAGAACATTGATCATTTGAACAAAATGGAAGTAAAAATAGCACAGCAAAGAAAAAGAGGAAAGCCAGAATGGTATGCACTAAAGGATACTGTGTCCACAGCAGTTTTTGTCCCAAATATAGTCTCTAGGTACTAAGTGACAAGGACAGAATTCTAATACCTATGCGTGAACAGGGGAATTGGCAAATAAAATTGGCCAAAGTTTAAAAGATAAATAAGCCCCAATTTTGTTAAAGATTGATAAAGATAATGACTCTCATGAACTGTCAATATAATTATAAATTCATCATCTTGGAAAATAATTTTCAATATCTAGCATAGACTATGACTCAGAAATTCCATTTCTAGATATATATCATAGGGAAATTCTTGCACATGTGCACAAGGACATATGGATTTGGCTCTTTGTTACAGTATTATTTCAAATGGGGAAAATCAAAAGGAATATGTCCACCACTAGGATACTTGATGAATAACAAATCATAGCACACTCATAAATTAAACTACACTCTTAAATGCACTCTTAAAGTGTATTTATCCATGCACTTGGATAAATCTAGAAAACAGATGAACACAGGGGAAAAGGTACAGAAGTATGTATATAGTGTGAAATAATTTATATAAAATTTGAACACAAAAAACACTATACATTGTTTATGAGCAGATAAACATCTGATAAAATTATAAAATCATATGTGGAAGAGATACACATCAACTTCTGAATAGTATTTACTTCTAACAAGAGATAATAGATACTTCGATAAGGAAGGTATGAAGAGGAAGTGTCAACTGCATTAGTAATATTTTGATATTTAAGAAAGTAAATCTAGAGCAGATATGGCTGTATATAATATACAAATATAGATGTCCTAAATGTTTTATATACACACATATGTCTTAAATCTGGACTCTTATATCTATACTACTTAGAATAGCATGAAGGTCAAAATTGTGGGCTGTGGAACTTAACTGTCAGGGGATCAAATCTCAGCTACACCATTTATTATTGTGTGTTCTTGGACATTTTCCT
The DNA here is from genome assembly GCA_004363605.1 of Indri indri. NCBI lineage: Eukaryota > Metazoa > Chordata > Mammalia > Primates > Indriidae > Indri > Indri indri. Next base: position 10,634 of record RJWJ010013273.1, read on the forward strand.
CATTCTGTGATCCCCACTTTCCTCATTTGTAGTAGCATATACGTCATAATATTGTTCTGAAAGTTACACAAGTTAGGGCATGTAAAGATCTTAGAACAGTGCTCAACATATAGTAAGTACTACATAAGTGTTGGCTGTTATTAATATTTTTAATATGTTTGAAATATTTCCTAGCACACAAAGTGCAAATGCATGAAAAAAACAGTTTTGTAGTCAAATTAATCTACAGATGGTCTATTGGTTACAATTTCCAAGAAATAAGCAAAGACTAAACTATAATTATAAAGTGCTAAATGTCATGATGGAGCCTTACCCTGGTGGAGGGCAGAGGAGAATGAAAGCATGAAAAAGACATACAGGTGTTTCAAGATTCAGGGAAGCCTTTCTAAAGGAGTTGATGATGTTACTGAGACTTGAAAACCACAAATGCAACCACTACTCTGCTGAGGTTATGACCACTGTTTAAGTGGAGAATTTTTTTCATACATTTCATTTACTTTAAGTCCATTGATACAACACCAAAATGCAGTTACCTGCTATTTTTAAAACAACTTTATTTTGTCCACCATGAAGTCCAAAGTGACATCTGTCACACCCCTGTCAAAATGTTTCATAAGGGGAAATGAAAGTTTGTCAATGTTGCTTGGAGGAAAGGAAGAGATAAAATGGAGACATCAACACAACAACTGACAACTTGTCAGGGCAGAGGGAAAATTATTGCGAAGACATTCAGTAAGGCTTCCATCCCTCTGGTGAAAGGGCCTCATTTGGAAACATACTAAAAACCTTTACAAAAATCAAAGCAACCGTGTGAACAGAATGACATTTATTACCAAGAATTACAAACATATAATCTTGAAAAGTTTGCAACATGTGAGGATCTTGATCAAAATGCTTCAAACAATAAGCATTATAATGACTTTACTGGCATGAAGAACAAGGAACAGTTTTGCAGAAAGACAAAAATATCTAACCCAGCTACTAACCTTATTCAGTATTCCTCTTGATTTCATAATTCATATTTCTTAAATTTCATTTATGCTGTGAAAATAAGTTGAATTAAACAAAAATCATACATTTTCAAGAGCAGTGATTACCAATTTCAAAGCTGGAGGATCAAAACCTTTGAATGTATGTGTCCACAGTTATGAATGAAAATGTTTGTGTCTAATAGATGCTTCTTCATCATACAGGAAGCATTCCATTGGTTTCTAAAAGTTGGTTTATGAGTGGGTTTTTTTTTTTTTTGTAATGCCAAATGTAAGTTACCAGAGAAAGAATGTTTCAGATGAAGGATTGGTTCCCAAAACAGCCAACAAAGACCAAATATTCTCTCTAATGAATGTAAGAAACCATAATTTATAAACTTTTTGAAAATGGTACAGTGTAGTAGGAAGAACTTGGAATCACAAAACTGACTAATATGAATTTTGTATCTTTACAATACTGATGACAACTAATTCCTTTGCTTTATTTTTGAAATCAAGGAAATTACACAATCCCAGTGCTCCTGTTGGCTGATTCCTCTCTCCATTCCCCACTTACTGGGCCCTCTTCCTCCTCCATCATTTATAAATGTGGTCAAGACCTAAAATGAACTTAGCACAGCATTGATAAAGACTGTGACAACAATCAATGGCTGGGGTGGGGTTGTGGCAAGGTTGGCAGCTTTGCAAGAGAAATTTCAATGCAATATCAGGATTTAAATAATAGCTCCACCACTAACCAGCTCAGTGATCTTGGATTAGTCACTGAATGTTTCAAAACTTCAATTTCCTCATGTAAAATGGACATTAAAATAGTTTTTATCTCAAAAATATGAATTATATGAAAAATGCACATAAATTACTTAGCATAGTGCCTGAAATATAGTAAGTGATAAGTACATGTTATCTATCATTATCAAATAATTCATATTACATTCTACTGATATTAATGTGAATGTTTTAATAAGAATTTTACTATATCCAAAAGGAAATTATTATACAAAAGCTTCCCCTTTTTGGCAAAGGTTGTCTGCACAAATACTTGTCTTCTTTCAGCTTGTTCCTAAGGAAATCAATCATTTTGATACTCCCTGAGAAGCAGATACAGTGACTATCTAAATAACATATCCCCTAAAATTTCATAAGCATTTTACTCTTGCATGTCTCTGGACCTTGGAACTCTTCAGTGCTCCCAGCATTTATAGCCTTGGCATTAATGGGTCAAAATGATGCAAGTCTCTCTATAAAATTTCAGGATCACCAAGAAATATTAGATCAATGCTTTATTCTAATTAGTCAGTTTATCTAGTGCAATCCTGCCCTTGGAGAGAGGTTGATATTTTAATGATCTTTAAGAAGAAACATTAAAGGCTTCAGGTTTAAAACTATGACTGCTCAGCAATCCATGATGCAGCTTTTCTAACATCTCACAAAAGACAGAAAAAAGATAAAACATCATTGAGTACTAGGAATTCCACTTAACCTATTGAGAAAATCCAGGAAGTTTCCCTAAATCCTAAACTAAATTGAAGAAAGTAATTGTAAAGCTTAACAGGTAACAATCTCCCCATAAAGTGGTACTCTCATTACCACTACTTTACCAATGAGGAAAAAAAAGGCTCAGGGAGGTGAAATAACTTGCCCAAAGTCACACAGCTGCTACTAGGAGGCAGAACCAACATTTTCCAGCCCTGAGACATTTACTGAGTTACAAATTTTATTGAGTTGTCTACTTGGATTTTTAAAGTAATCTTAAACTTAATATGGGAAAATTAGAAATCCTGATCCTGCTACTCACTGCCCACTCCTAAAACTTACTTCATACCTGGTATTTAGTATCTCTGTAAATAATACCATCATACATTCAGTGGATCAAGCCAAAAAATTCACATAAAAAGCTACTAATCAGTCTTCACTCGTGTCTGTCTGTCACCCTGAACAACCAATTTGTTAACAAGTTTGTCAGCTCTTTCTCCAAAATGTGTTCTAAATCCAACCATTTTTCTCCATCTCTACTGCTACCACACTAGTCAGCCACCACCGTCATCTCTCTTCTGAATTATTGTAAAAGCCTCCCAAGTAGTGTCCCTATTTTTCCGCTCTTGCTTTCACATACAACTTGAATGAGGTTTTTAGAATACAAGTCAAATCATATTCTTCTCATGCATAAACCTTTGAGTGACTTGCCATAATTCTTACAATAAAACCCAAATTTGATAAGGGGCTAACAAGGCCCTCCATGACCTGATTCCTACATACTTCTACCTTTATATCCAACAGCTCTTCTCATTCACGATGTCATGGCAACATTTGCCCTCTTTTTGTTCTTTAGAAATACTGGCCGGGCACAGTGGCTCACGCCTGTAATCCTAGCACTCTGGGAAGCCGAGGCGGGTGGATTGTTTGAGCTCAGGAGCTCGAGACCAGCCTGAGCAAGAGCAAGACCCCATCTCTACTAAAAAAATAGAAAGAAATTAGCTGGACAACTAAAAATATATATAGTAAAAATTAGCCGGGCATGGTGGCACATGCCTCTAGTCCTAGCTACTTGGGAGGTTGAGGCAGAAGGATTGCTTGAGCCCAGGAGTTTGAGGTTGCTGTGAGCTAGGCTAACGCCACGGCACTCTACTCTGGGCAACAGAATGAGACTCTGTCTCAAAAAAAAAAAAAAGAAAAAAAGAAAAAAATACCACCTTGCTCCTGCTGAATGGCCTTGGAACATGCTGTTACCTCTACCAGGAAGTCTCTGACACAGATCTTTAGAAAGCTCCTTCATTATTTTCATTCAGATCAGCTCAAACCCCACCTCAAAGAATCATTCATTGACCACTCACTTTAAGTTATCCCCATCCCCACTCCAATACCTTCTGCGATATCATTCATGTGTGTTGTCTTCAGTGCAGTTATTATTATTGGATTACCTTGCTCACTTATTTGTTTCGGGGAAAGAAATGAAGACCAACCAAATGAGAAAAGTAAAGGCTGTTTATTCAGATCTTACTATAGCAATGGGATTAGCCACTGTCACTTGTACATTGGCAGAGATCATAAGGCAGGCAGAGAAATGGGAAGGCTTTATAGAAGAAAAAAGAGGAGGCTTCAGGTATGCCTGATTGGAGATTGTTGGCATAAGGAAACTGGGAGCAGGCTAACTACAAGAAGCAAGGCATCCTATGTGATTAAATATAGGTGCCTATTTGGCTTTTTCTAGTTGATCCTAAATTGGAAGCAGGGACAGAAATAAGGAAATTACTAGTTATTAGTCAAGACCTGGCCACTTATGGCTGATTTCTACAAAAGTTATTGTTTTGCTTCCTAAATTGTTACTAGAGATAGCAGTCCAACTTTCTATAAAACTGATATAGAGCCGCCAGGCTTCCTGGGCTTCTCATTGCAGACAAGGAGTTGGTTTTCTGGGCAAGTTGCTGAAGGTTGTGAGTCAAAGTTAAGTTTTTATATATGATCTGGCCATTGCTCATTTGTATATTCAGTCTCTCAATTTGCTGGTCATATATTTCTCCCAACTGAAATTTAAACTCCAGAACAGGTCCATGTCCATCTTGTTCAATATGAACTCACTAGTGACTAAAACACTGTCTTGTACATATTAGGTGCGTAATACATATTTGATGAGTGATTGGAAGATCAACTGAGTGCCTGAATTCTTTACTGCTATGTATTTATTATCTCTTATAGCTTTGAAAAGATTTGTTTTCCTAAATGTTTCTAGACATAAGTACAGCGGTTTCTCTTTGGCCAGCATAATTGACTGATTTTGTTGATGTGTCGATCTGATATAATTCAAACATACTGATTCAGTGCCAGTAAAATAATTTACTTACTCTTAAATGAACACCAAATTCTATCATAAATTATTCATCAGGGCAGAAGATATAGAATATTAATGACAAATCTTAACAATAAATAGATATTTGGGTACTGGCTAGGGTGGGAGCCCTTTTGTCTGTGTTGTCAATGGTTTTAGTAAAGGACAAACTAGTCATGATAGGCTCCCACAGTTTAATAAGCATAAAAGGAGCAAGCCAAGCTAAAATAAATATCCAGATAAAGAGCCAGTTATAATAAATATTTTATTTTCCATGCAAAAAGAGTTCAGGCACAAAGAAACAATGAGTACTGAATGCCAGGAGTGACTCTCCCCAACTCCATTCTAAGAACTCTCAGAGCATTTAGGTATGGGTTCGCTTCGCTACACTAAATTATTGTGACCATTTTGCATAGTTGCGCTTTCCACTGAATAGTGAGTTCTGTAAGGGCAACTGTGTGTAACAACTGTGACTCATTCTTATATCTTCATAACCTGTTATAGCGTAGGTATTTAGTCAATATCTCTAAGATCAAGCAATGAAAACTGTTCAAATTTTCTGTGATGGAGCAACATACAGGGCAACTCTATGAGGCTCCCATTTGGGTCCATCAGGTTAAGCTGGCAAAACAAGGGAAAGGCCCCAGAGAACATCTTTCTGACCTATCAGCTAACATTATATAGGATGACATTTGCTGTGATTTTTAAGATATGATAAACATGATGTTATAGGTATAATAGCAGGACCATACTTAGAAAACAGGGCTAAGATGATTGCAATGATGTCTCTTTGGAATGTTTTGGGGTTTAATGAAATTTTGCAATACCTTAGCATCATATAGAAAGCTTGTTTTATTCTGAAACTCTTGACTTTTTAAAACATTATCTTGGTTGGTAGGACCAAAGAAGGATGCACACCTTGAAGTACTTTCATTTAGTTGTAAATTGGAGAAACATTTTTGAGGGGTAATTTGTCAAAGTATATTGAGAGATCTAAAGACATGTATTCCTGTTTACCTGGACATATCACTTTCAGGATTTTGTCCTAAGAAATTGGAAAAATAACATACGGAATATACATATGATGGAATACCAAACCGCTGTTCAAATTCTTGTTTTGGGTGAATATTTAAGAATATGAACATATGTTCATGCCGTGATGGTAAGTTTGAAAAAGCTAAAGGATGGTATGCATACAATAATTATGATTTCCAAAAGCATTAAAAATATTGACAGGTGAGATTTCACAAGGTAGTCTAAGAGTGAGGAAATAAAATGACATGAAATGGATAAAAGATAAAAGGTAAAAATTGTCATGTCAAGAAGTGGATAGCTAAGAGACTGCTGGAGATTATGCCATTTTCCACCTCTTTTGAATTAATGATTCTGCCCAGCAGCAAGGAAGGGGGCGAAGGTAAGGAATACAGACAAGACATGCCCTTAGAAGTCTATGTTAATATTGTGCAGCACCAGGAGAGCAGCCATATTTCAGCCTGTTGTGTTTCTTGGCCGGAGTCATCCTGGTATTATGCATTTGGAGTTCAAATATCTTTTGAGCTATTTTAAAGTGCTAATTTAGTTTATACTATAGTGATTTATAAAATGTGCCATTACACAATAACTGTCCATTAATTTCAAGAAAATCCATGCGTTAGTGGGCATTAATGAATTGTGATATGCTAAGCAATGTAGAATATGGTTACATGTGTGCCTTCTCTTATGGTCTTACACTCATCTAGTTACAACATAGCTCTAATTTTATCACTGAAACCAAGTTCATAGGATATGCTAATAAGCTGACATAAATAATGAACATACTGGTTTAAAAATTGTATCAAATAGATTCCTTATGATGAAATGCTATAATTATTGCACCAAAGCCCAATGCTTTCTCACTAAAACAAATTACTTTTGGGGGGCATAATTCACTGATGATTAAATAACAATCAATGCCAAAATGTGTAATAGCATCTATAAAAGATATTTTATTGGCAATATGTACATTGCAAAGTCTATTGGCTCAGGACAGATGCTCTGTAATAATTGGAATTTTTTTTAGCTCCTATAGTGAATATTTTCTAAGTTATCTATGAAATTAGATTTGAATTTTAAATACACATAATGAATTTATACCTGATTCAGCTTGACTACTGAGAATAATTTCTTGGTTAATAAGAAAGATATGTTCTTACTATCCAATGCCCCTTATACTCCAAAATTTAGCATAGGTACTTGCAAGTAGTAGACAAGGAAAAGTTTTAGATCATGATGACAAAAAAGCCACATTTCTGTAGAACAGACAAAGCACTGCAGGACTGGTGGTGGGAATCTCTATAAGAACTATGCATAAACCTTGCTAAGGAGGAAGAAAATAAATAAGGAAATGACAGCTCTTCTGGCATAATGACTTCTTAGGCCAGACAATAAAGGCATTCTTCTGCAGAAATCAGTAAGTCATATACTTTGAGAAAATAATGGATGCAGCAGCAGAATGCAGTGAGTTCAGAGATAATTTGGGGGTTACCCTGAAAATTGACTGTACAGTGATGGCTGTGTATTTCTAGAAAAAAGACAATAATTTATTCTCTCCGAGACCGAATAAAGTGTTATTAAGTTAGCACAATGGAAAAAGTGCTTATTAGAGGGCGGAGAGCCAACGATGAAAAGCAAAACAGTTACAAGGAAGAAACTTTACCATTTACTGAGCTACTCCAGAATTCTAGACACACTGTGAGTCCTCTTCATAACCATACAATTTCAAGTAAAAAGCACTCTTACCAAACTAGAGTAACTTCTTGCTAAACAGAAAAACAGAATGCTTTATGAGAGCAAATCAATTCAGACCAAATAGTCAAACCAACTATACATGAAAAAAGATTTTGAATAAGTGAATATACTGAAAACTCCTATATGAAAGCCAAAAGCAACATTCTGTTTTTATTTGTTCTTAATACAATTAGCTTGTATTTACTTATAGATAAACTGTAATTTGAATAATATGATCTCTATCAAAACAATCAAATTTTAAAGCAAGCCAATGATAATGATAATATCACCTCATATTTTCTTTCATGATATATAGATTATAAAATACATCCACATTGATCATTTTGTCTAATCCCTGCACATGTTTTGTTGCTCTATGTCACTTCTTCTTTACTCAAACTTTCACTGCTGCTGAAGCAGACAGTGTGTACAGGTATATAAAAACAGACTGCATCGCATCTCAGCTGCACTTGAACTTGAACTGTCTTCCTCTTACTTTCTCTAGTGGTGTTTCTTTGATGCTACCATAAAAGACATCTGCACTCACGCATGCACAACCAGAAGTATGAAAGTGCTAACATCTCATAAGTAGAGTGGCTAGATTTCACTAAGAAAAATACAGGATGTCCAGTTAAATTTCAATTTCAGATAAACCATGAAAAACTGTTTTGTATGTCCCATAGAATATTTCTTGATAAATTATGAAAAAATATTTTTATCTAAAATTCAAATTTAACTAGATGTCCTGTATCTTATATACCAATCTTACCTGTGGGATAATACTTGGCCAGTGCAGGGTTGAAACTTGTGGATAAATCCTTCCTCTTCTGTCCTTTGGGTGAAAAATTTTATTGTGTGTTTTACACAACAACAGAAGATGCTCAAGGGATGAAGCCCCATTTGTCCACAGCTATAAACAACTCAACATCATATGCCTGTATCAATTTTCCCTCCTCTCCATTTCACCCTCCATGGACTCCTATTCTTGTTTCCTGGGATCATCCCATCCCAAAATAAACTGCCTCTATGAAAGCCCTTCTCTCGTACTCTTTTTTTCAAGGTCAACTCAGACTAAATAAGCTACTGGTGAATTCTATGAACTTATAGTGATGTTAGAACTAGAATACATCACTTTACAAACATGAAGACTAATTTCCATAGAAATATCAATACAGGGACAAATAAAATTATATACACACACATACACGCAATCTATATACATATACACGTAATTTGATAGCATTTTATTTTATTTTATAAATATAAGTACAATTTTACTTGACTTTAGGAAAAGGTAAAGAAACTTTAGGAAATGTTTCACTTTAGATATGTGCGTTTTTACCACAAGAGATAGTATTTCTTAAAATATCCCTCTAAGAGTAATAAAATTAGATAACGAAATAAAGAAATTAGATTCATTATTACTTTTAATTAAATGTTTCCTTTTGGTATAGTACCAATTGCTCACTGTGAAAGATGAGGGCATTAACTCCTGCACATTTTCCACCATATCCCTAGCTCCTCACTCCCCAAGTTTTGTGAATTATGTCATTAACTTTGCATTGTCAAAGTTTCTAATATGCACATCCTATTTGGCGACTATAATTTCCACATTTACTGTTAGTTGCATGTTTCAGTAGATGCAAATCTCATCAGTGACCCTCCCCAGCTTCTCCATTCCTAAGGTCTTTATTTTGATTAATCTCTTAATTAGCTATGAATTTCTTCATCAAACACAAATTTTGTTTGCTTGCTTGTTTTAAAGAAGGGCTTTTGGATACTGTATTCTTTTAGTTCTTTCAGCTTTTAAGAATGTCTGCCTGTTGCCCTGATATTTGAATAATATCTTTTTTGATATTGTGTTCTTGATTCTCACCTTCTTTTCCTTGAAAATTTAAAGGTATATCTTCATGATATTCTGGCCTTTAAAGTCATGTTGAAAAACACGGAAAGATATCCAGATTTTTTCTCCCTGTAGGTGATTTGCTTTTCTAGCCTGGACGCCTAAAGAATTATTTTTATTTTTGTCTTAGAAATTTAATAACTGAACTAGACTAAATCTTCAAGCATCTTGTATAAAAATTTTCTGCAACACTGTGTGTTTTATTATTAATATATAGATCTGAAATTATATTATTTCTGTGTTTACTTGTATATTATCTGTTTTTCCTACAGGAAGGTAACTTTGTGAGTGCAGGGAGTTTGTTCTCCTGGTTACTACTATGATTCCTCAGCTTCTAGAATAAAGCCTGATATACTGCATATAATTAATAGGTATATTTTAAAAGAACATTGTTGAATGCATGATCTTCTTATTTCAGAGAACTTTTCTTCAAATATTTTTCTACTTAATTCCTTTATTCCTTATTCCTTAATTCTTCCATTTTATTTGGCTCATCTCTTTGCACTCTGATGACTTTTCCTTTTGTCATCTGCATTCACTGAGATTACCTCAAGTCTTTCCTCTATAACAACAATGTTATATATTATGGTCCTCTAATATTTGAGCTGTTCTTTTACTGGATATAGGTTCTTGATATTTTTTTCTAAAGTATGAAGTACTTACAAGAAATTGTCTTCCATTTCTCATGCTCCTGAGTAGCTAGGACCATAGGTGGGATAGTGGTGCATGCTTATAGTCCCAGCTACTCAAGAGGTTGAGGCAGGAGAATCGCTTGAGCCCAAGAGTTTTCGTTTAGCTTGGGAAACATAGCTAGACCTGTCCCTTAAAAAACGTTTGTTTCATCTCGATTAAAATCTTTGATTTTCACATCCTAGCTCCACTCTTATTTATGATTGGGACATAACAATTGTACGTATTTATGGGGTGCAATATGTAATGATCAAATATGGGTAATCAGCATTTCCATCACCTTAAACATTTATCATTTCTTTGTGATGTGAACATTCAAATACTTCTCTCCTAAGTATTCTGAAATAGACAATAAATTATTAACTCTAGTCATCCTACTATGCAATAGAACACTAGCACTTATTTCTCCTAAGTTAGCTCTGTACCCATTGACAAATCTCTAACCATTCTTCCTCCCCAGCCCTCATTCTCTGGTAACAACTATCTACTTTTATGAGAACAACGTTTTATATTTCACATATGAGTGAGATCATCTGGTATTTCTCTTTCTGTGTCTGGCTTATTTCACTTAACATAATATCCTTCCAGTTCATCCATGTTGCTGCAAATGACAGGAAATCATTATTTTTAATTGTTGAATAGAATAGAACCTCACTTCAAAACATACTACATGGTTGTGAAATATATCCTATTCTCTCATAGGGAGCCATTTTGAGGTTCTAGTAATACTTTCAATTCAGTCAGTGAACAGTCCAGTGTCTATTTCTATTGCTCAGCTCTAGTATTTATTTTGCTGATTTTGTCTTTTTCTCCCCAGCAGCCATTTCTACCATATTCTAATGAAAAAAATGGAAAAGATATCTTCCTCCCACCAATCCTTTCTCCAAATTTTGTAATATTCAGGAGAATTTTGATAATTTTGTTGACCGATTCACAAGGCTGGGGTGGAGAGTGAGAGCAGGTTTAGAAGCCATGTCCTCCACCCTGAACTATGAATCTTTAATTTCTTTATTTGGCAATCAGTTTTTTTAAACGTATGGATTAAAGTTTTAGCTACTCTTCGTTTAGTCGTTACTGCTTTTCCTCAAGTATTTATAATTGCTGTTTTTTTATTAGTTTTGTTTCTTAAGGGGGAGGAAGATTCTGTGATGCAGTATCATTTTGCTATTTTCTTCTGGAACTCCCACACACTATCTTTTCCAGAATAATTTCAAAATTCCCTGAATAAGTGTATCTTCTGAAAGCAGAACACGAAGTTTGTTTATTTTCTATTTGAATCATTTAATTAAAAGGTACTAGGGGACATCACTAGACCCTGCAATGCTTAACAGAAATGTCTCTTAAAATCTTAACTATGTTAAATAAATGTATTCCAAGAAAACTTTGCTTTGAAGAGAAACCTACAGGCAGCACTACCCACAATCATAGACTTCAATCAATCCAGTCAGTAGGGAAAAAACAGTTAATTGCTGCCTACCAGTCATACTAGTTAAAATATTTTTTTTTTCACCAAGGGTGAGAGCAGAGGTGTTAATATTTTATTGTAAGCTGCAGCTTTCTCAAAGGCCATATTTATCCAACTGATAAAATCAAATTAATAGAAAATGAAAAGGAATACTTAATTCAGAATAGTAAAACTAATCTAAATTTACTTATAATAGTTATATAAATAAAAGTGTGTTTTATTGCTTTGACATTTAATTTTGATTGTCTTATTAATTTATGATCTTGGAAATCACAAGTAACCATTATCTTTCTCAATTGTATAATATGTCAAATAAGAATCCAAAAGCATGTCCAGCTTTCAGTGCTTTCTGGAGTCATTTATACATGAAGAAAATATGGAAGTGTGTGAATTCCATCTTAAATCTGGTTATAGTAAGATATTTTAGCTCTCTCAGAAAGTGTTCTCATGATATCTGTGAACACATTTTTGTGTTTTCTCTGTCACTGGATTTTTTACTGCCTTGCTCTTTCTCTTAGACTGTATCCACATTGAAGAACAATTCAGTTTATTAGTCAGTCATGTCCTACAGATGAGCAATACAGACTCAGAGCATTTCAGAGCTGGCAGTATATTTGGAAATCAACTAACTCCATTCACACCATCAAAGATGAGGAAACAGAGACTGAAGGTGGGAAAAATAATTGTTCAGCAATTACACAGTACAAGAACCAAGATCAGAATTAGGACCTTTTGTTGCTCAGACTTGGCATATTTTCCCCTGTGCTTGACTAGATTTGACTAGTTTCTGTTTGTTTGTTTTTTTGTTTGATTGATTGAATTTCATTACATCATATTTGCTAGAATTGAATTAACAGAGGAATGATTTTGACTTTGTGTGGACCAAGAGTAATTCTTCAGCAAATATTTAGAATCTATGAGCTACAGCATCCCCCTTTCCACCCCTCCATGGTCCTTTTACTCTCTGCTGGTCCCTCTCTGCTGATCCTTATTCTTTTAGGACAACAAAGGTTCACTTTCAGCAGGACTTTTAGTAGCCCCAATAAAGATTTACTGGTGACAGCTCCCAGGGCATTTGCTTTTTAACAGATGCTAGGCATTTGATTGACTCTCAATAGGCACCATAACCCTCAGTCTCACACCAACCCTTAAAACATGCAGGGCATTGTCTACTCTTCCTATCAAAGGCAAGAACACAGTACTTATCCATCCATCCACCTGCCAGCAAATATCATTTGTGTAGTTGGTCTGTATCATGCACAGTGCCAGTTACTACAGATAGAAAGAATAAAGATCCACTTCCTGTACTCAATGCATTTTCTGTCTAGGTCTCCAACAATGCAAGAAATAATTTGTTTGTAACAACAACAAATCAAACCAGTGTTTCATCTCTAAAAGGTTTTCATCTCTTGCTTTAGAAACAAATTGAACAACGGGCCCTTTATTTAGTGTTTGGGATAAAAAATGTCACTTAACAGTATAATTGCTCTTTGGATTGAAGAGCAATATTTTACACTGTGGCCTCATTAAAAGTGCTGTGATTTCTATAAATAAAAGACCTTGGATGGATCAGTTTGAGAACCAACATTGGCATCATTCATTAAAAAGAAAAAAGGCAATTGTTCGCACTATTGTGTCTGCTACACAGACATATTGATTTGTTCATTTCCCCTTGGGAGAAAAACAAGATACACAAATTACAACCCAGTCATTTTTCAGAATGAATACCTATAGTTAGGGAAATAATTTAAGGGAAACTGAAATGTCATCTAGAGATTCTTTTCTTCTCATCAAGATATTATCCAGTATGTTATTTCTCACTGCCATGAGGGTAAACATAAAGGATTATATTTTCAAATAGCTTAGGTAATTTTAAGACACATCAATTTTCATGTGTGAAATGAGTGCAGTAATTGTCTGGGTGTATGAAGAAATATGCATGAAAATGTAGACACACATCTGTGGTGTGGATTTAAGGAGGATGTTAGAAAAATGAGCAAAATCTTGTACATACCCATTAATCATTTGAAAAATGTGTGAACTTGTCCCCCACAAAGAAACATCAGCACTAAGAGCTGGGATTTTACATATTAACTTGCAGACATGCATAGGACATTCACTTTATTTCAGAATTCCTTCCCAAAGTGATGAAGAATATGAAAGCATAGGCCTATAAACAGATATGCAGGTACAAGTAGATGACTATGTCCGGGAGAGTAAAAAAATCCAGAAATACTGTAATATGAGCAGCAGTGGCGGTAACGTAGGATATATAGACGAGAGGAGAGATGATGTCGGAGGACAGACAATTGGCTTCTAAAATCTGAAGGGACGATCAAGTCAACAAGAAAGTATCCTTTTTCTGTATAGATCCTAAGGGCAGAGCAGGTCAAAAAGACATTGTTACAGAGACCAGAACACAGTTTAATAGAAAGAGGACTCAAAGAACTTCCTACCAATTAAAGTTGCCTAGAAATGGAACAGACTGCCTTGTAAATCGATAACTATTCTGTACCAGAGGTGTTCAATAAGAAAAGCAGGTTGGTTAATCATGAAGCATGCTGTATAATGTGATTATGTTGTTGATGTTTTGTACTTCTTAAAATTACTAATATATCTTGTAGTTACTTACTACCATGGCCATAATCTTTTATTGTTGACTTAATTATATTTGAAGAAACATTGCATATTAATTATGAATTTTAGGTTACAAATAGCAAACAAATTCCCAAGCAGTTAAGCAAAAAAAAAAAAATGTGGGGTGACCCCTTTATGTAAGTATGACATTATCACTTCTCACTTTTCCTGATCAGGACCCTCTGTTATGTACAGTTCAAATCTTTCACTCCCCACTGAAAGTGTAAGTATAGTTTATAATCATCTTTTTTGTCCCCCAAAAGCATAACAAATTATGGAACAGATGTATCCTCCTGCATAAGGATTCAGAGGAATTTCATGGGAATCAACAGCAGAATACAATGAGGCCCAGGAAGCACTGGAGCTTGGTTTACATAGTAGAGATGATTATTGCATCAGTCACAAATTATTTACAACCCTTCCATTTAATAGAACAGACCAAATCTATCCAAATTTTAAAATCAGAGGAGAATCTTCTTAGTCTAGCTTGGGTTAGGTGGCCCTTCCTAGTCTAAACAGCAATAGCTGAAGGTAGGGCTCTCATGGTGGAAATCCATTGGCAGAGGGCCCATCACACTATGTGGCAACTCTGAGAGGAGAAGATGGATTGTTGGTTAGAAAGACACCTTGAAATTTACCTTATCACACTTGTACTCAAGTGAACACCATAGAGTAGCAACAATTAAAAGGATTACAAAGATACAAGCAAAACATGCATATTTCTCTTGTCAAATACCTTAAAACGTGACTAAAAATAAATATTGTTTATTTCACCTCTGTTTTGAGTCATTGCAAGTTATTTGAAAACTATCAACCATGCTTAAAGAAGGCAATTGCTTATCTTGGAAATGTTTTGAAGTTTAATGGTTGGAAGATCTTTAAAAGTGTATAAAGAAAAGTGATAAGCTTGAGTCCTACTGACATGGATAGAGCTCTTTTCCAGGTGTACATTATTGGGCTGTCACTCACCTTCCTACATACTGCATTTTCCCTTAACATGGAAGGAAAGAAGACTACAATATCCAATTACAATATCATTCTATAAGCATTTAAAAATGTCTTTAGAAATGATAAGTTAATAGTTATGAATTAATGGAGACAGAAGGTGGAATAAGTAACAAGACTTGGTTTTCAACACATATTAGGATTTTGCATTTAAGTAGGAAGCTACACTTCCCAGTTTAATATCAATTTCAAAAATCAGACTTATTGCTTTATTGTGAACATTTTTTCCTATTAACACTAAAGCAACAGCATCATCAAGTTTCTTACACATCTTATTCCTCACAGTTTACTCTAAATGATTTCATATTTCTCAAAGTAAAACTCACTCACAAAACACGACAACCTAGAAACCTAGTAGAGATTGCAAAGACCACTCAGAAAATATCAGAAATATTTGGAATAGATGTTGTGTCTGAGGTCAAGTTCCCAAGAATCAGAGCCTGAGGTGAGTATCTTGTTCGAGTGATTTATTGAGGAGAGCGATCCTCTCAGGAGAATGGAAGGGAAGGAAGCATGGTGAGAAAGGTAGAAGGAACCTCAGCAAAGATGTGGTCTCTGCTAGAGAGTGGCTCAGATCTGACAACATGGAGAAGCTCTGGAGCATAGATTCCATGAGAGTTGGTCCCACCTTGCGGAAAAGGGGGCAGCCTTTTGTACCTGTGTCAGTCAGTCACTGGCTGAAATCTGCTTTCAGTCCTAGGGACAAGTGTTGTGTAACCTCTTCTAGAGCATGATGTCTCCCAGTTAGCTGTAGGCAATACCCTGGAGAAGGAGGCACCTGTGAGTTGTCTTCAGACAATGCCCAAAACAGATAAAGGATGGGTTCACTGGCAGTAAAAAACAACGTGGTTGGGTTACCAACAGTATCCACCATAGACATGATAATCTGGAGTGGTGACAAAAGCCACTAAAGCGGAAGGGAGATTTTTTGAAAACAAAAATCACTTAAAATCAATCTAGAAGTCCTTGCACATTTCTGAAAAATGCAAATCATACCACGGGGAAAGTAGGAAGCAAATATTAATATATCGTATTAGTTTTCTAGAGATGCCATAACAAAATACAAGAGAAATTTATTGTGCTGCAGCTCTGAAGGATAAACAACCAAAATTAAAGTGTTGACAGAATTGACGTGTTCTGAGGAGTGTGATACAAGGATCTGTCCCAGGTTTCTCTCCTTGGCATGCAGATAATGTCTTTATGTTCACATGAAATTCTGTATACATGACCATTTCCTAATTTCTCCTTTTTAAAAGGATGTCAGTCATATAGGATGAGGGCATACCTTCCTGACCTCGCTTTGAATTGATTACCTCTATAAAAACCCTATCTCCAATAGGATCACATGCTAAGGTATTAGAAGGTAGAATTTCAACATCTGAACTTGGTTGGGGGGCACAATTCAACTCACAAGTGATGCCTCTGAAAATTATGACAGTGAATCCTCTAGGAAGGAATTAGATATTTCTAAACAGAAAATCACCAATTTTACTTTTTAAAAGTATTTTAAATGAATCTAAAAATCTTTTACCAAAGTGGCACAGAGTTTCCACTTACTCCATCCCATTAACTCAACCCATTCAACCTACAGACATCTTCCAGATAATGTAGTTGATGTAAACAAACATTGTTATTACTTAGACATCTTGATGAGCTCACTAGAGAGACGTTTTTTAAATCAACTTCTTACCTATCAAGAGCTATTTACAGGTATCTGCAATTTACTTTTAAACAAACAGAGGTTAATGAAAACTCCAATACAATTACTTTCATTATATTCTCAAATCAATGAACCGGCCTAAAGAGAAAAGTCCACCCAGTATGTTGTTGATAGAAAAGAAGAGGGTAAAAAGATACAGAATTATTATCTATTTTATTTTTTTATTTTTTTATTTCTGCATATTTACTGTTAGTATAACATAACGAAAAATATACATGATAGTAACAAAATACACCAAACAACCATGTAGACAAAATGATAGAAGATACTTCACAGTATGTGCTATATGGACAATTACTTAGCTAATTATTAGCCAGGAGTCAGCAAACTAGGCCCGCTGGCCAAATCCAATTCACAGATGGCTTGTTTTTTTGTTTTTTTTTTTTATTGTCTGTTATTATAGGGGTACAGCAGGCGGGGAGGGGGAAGAGGGAGGGGTGAGGGGGGATATATTATCTATTTTAAAAAGGAAAATAAACTGTTATAATATCTGCTGAGTGCTAAGTCTGTGCACCCAAGGAACTGGATTAGGTGTTTTGTATATCTCATCTCATTCGCAATTCACAGGAATCCTTTGAGGTAGATATCACGCTCACCTTAATTTTACAGATGTATAAACTCAGTCTCATGGAGGATAGATAACTTGCACAGACTTACCAGTAACAAGGCCCAAATTTGAATCGAGGTGTGTCTCATTCCAAAGCCTCTTCTCTTTCTGCTAAATGCATTTCTAGTAACTATAGATGGGTCTCCAAACCAGAATACCTACAAAACTAGGTAGCTGAAGAATCAGAAACTCTGTGTATGGGAACCAGAAATCATTAATTATTTCATTAAGAATTTATTGAGAGAGTCTATTCCATTCCAAAAGCTGTTCTTCCACATGTACTCGGCATTAAATCTGAACTGATGCGCACACATCAGCACAGAGGGAAGTAAAACTTAGTGGAAATCAGCAGAAAGGCAAGGCGGAGGAGGAAAGGGACAAAAACTTACCTAATAGGTACAAGGAACACTATTTGGGTGACGGGCACACTTATAGCCCTGACTCAACCATTACAAAAGCAATCCATGTGACCAAAAACATTTGTACCACTGTAATATTTTGAAATAATAATACAAAAAAACTGCAAAGAAAAAAAAAAACTTTTTCTAGGTGCCGAGTGTGCTGTCTCAAAGGATTTAGGCTAAGTTCCTGCCCTCGTGAAGGTTGTATTTGCAGGTGTGTGTGTGTGTGTGTGTGTGTGTCTGTGTGTGTCTGTGTGTGTGTAACATAACCCATATAAGTTCTAAGTCAATGTAAAGAAGAAACTTTGGCCATTCTTAAAGTTCAGAGTACCCAGGTCAATTGGTTTTTTTTTTATTGTTTGTTATTATAGGGGTACAGATGTTTAGGTTAT